>JBBPUB010000499.1:1615-13435 GCA_038094415.1 Xerocomus alliaceus
CTGCATAGCAAGTATATCTCCACAAGAGGTTTGCCTGAAACTGGCCAGAAAATGAGCCAGGAGGTGGAGGAGGAAGAGAAAGGCAGGATACTGTTGGAGACAGAAGGGGAGGGGGCATATGAGAAATAAAGTTGTCCTCACTTGGTAGTGGGATGATATTCACCAATGGCATAATTGTATCAATGCACTCCATCAAATGAGGGTGCTTATAGGAAACTGAGGAGTTTCCAAAATCATTGTAACCATGGTTGGCTATGGCATCTAGTGTCTGCACAGTCTGACATGTTGGTGTGATGTCTAGATGGCAGGCCAGGAAAATTGCCCTCTTTGTTTAAGGAAATGCAGGATCCCCATATTGGGTTGAAATCTATGTATGGAAGTTCAGTTGCACATTAGTGTGAGGCAATATGAAGGAGGTGGAGGCTAGAGAGAGGATGTGGAGTGCTTTGAAGATATTGAAGGTGAAGAAGATGCTGGTCTTGTTGATGTAGTGGGCCTTGCATTCTTCTGCCTTTTCCTTGCCCTTGTCCAAGTGTTTACCATGATGAATCTTGTTCTTCTCTTCTTCCTTTCCTTGTTGTTGTTGTTGCTGTGCTCTAGATGCACTCTGGCTTTGTTGAGCCAGCTGCTTTCCCTGGTACTGTTGTTGCTGGGAGAATTGGGGGTCATTCCCCTTTTTCTTTATTGCACTTACCTTTTGTGCATTTTCTTGGCCTTTTGATGAAATCTTGTTTTGATTGGTCTGTTGCCAAGTGAGTATCATCATCTCCTTGAGGTCAGCCATGAAGAGGGTCCTATCTTTAGCAGTTGTTTTTGACATACTGCCTTCCTTTTCCTTACCCTTTAATGACATTTTTGTTGCCTCAATCTTCCTTCAATTTATGATTTGAGTCATGATGTCCATGTAGGGGGGTAATTTTGAAATGGTGAGGAGAGATTGATATTTGTTGTCAAGTGGATGGTGGTACTTGGCAAGACAGGCAAAGTGAGCATTTATTTTTACAAAGGCTGGCACAGGGTGTGCACTAGCTGGTATGACAGTGTTAAGGAGGGCCTTGAATTTGATGTATATAGTGGTGAGAGATGGGGTGAAGAATTGGATCTTGAGACCTTTCCAGATCTCCTTAGCAGTTGTGGTGAATTGCCAATGGTTTTGAAGGGCAGGGTCCATTTTCAGGATGAGGAACCCTATGGCCTTTTCATTATCTGTTTTCCATGTTTCTTTCTTATCACCCTCTTCTTCTGGGGAGGTGGTTCAGGTAGTATAGAATATGGTGAGAAACATTAAAAATGCCCTCATATGGGGAGCCCATTGAAGATAGTTGGCACCATTGAGGACATCAATGGAGCTGATCAAAAAAGTAGAGTTGTTGGCCATTTGTAAAGTTGAGAGGATGAGATAGAGAGTTTCTGACAAAGGGGCATTAGATTTGCAGGGAATAGTAAAAGGAATGCACACCAATGTTTTAGAAATCTCTGTGAACATAGTGACCCTATAAGAGTGCTTAGTCCATCACTCCAACATGGTGTATATCACACATAAAGGGCAATCACACAAGGATGGTGTAAAATGCACTTCTGAGGCATCAGAGGGGTGTGGATGTCTGCATAGACAGAAACTTCTGGAGCTAAGCCAGGCACTGAAAGTGCACACAGCTATTGCTACTGGGGCTCATAACCTGTTGAACATACAGGAGTAGAGGTGCATAGTGCACTACTACATGGGCAGCATGTTATGCAAGTAGCCTAAGTCTGCTACCAGAGACAAAGGTTACAATAGTGGACAGGGTTCTGTGGAAATACTTAAAGGTGCTGAGGACAAGGAGGACATGGTGCAGGAGTTGCAGCAGACTCAAGGTTATGTATAATTGTGTAGACCAAGAATAGGGATCTAGTGTACACAGCACTATGGTATATAACCTACAGTAGAAGGTCATGAAATGTGATGGAATAGGAATCACTAAGCTGTTGTTAGAGAAACAGCTGTAGAGAGAGATAAGCATCCTGAGAGAACAATAATAGAGGTTATAATAAAAGAGATAAGAAAGCTGTGGAATGTGGGGACACTGCCAAGAGGAAGTAATGTTCTTTGTATCAAAAAAAAAAAAGGTGGACTATACTGAGAAATGAGTATGGCACAAAGAAAGAGATAACAGCATATGTATAAAATTATAACATTATTCCCATTGTACACTAAAAGCCCTGCTTGCAGTATTCTATGCCCATGTGGGGCCTTCATAGATGGCTGTTGCCTGAGGTACAAAATAATATTCAAAAGGACAGTCATCTTGGATGTGTCCATGTGTATCACAAGTGGAGCAAACCCTCTGAGGACAGAAGCAAGGTTCATGCCCTTAATGGAGACAGAAGGAGCATTAAGTGTGAAGGCAATCACAAGCGTTATGCCTAGGGGCTAAGATGGAACAGGAGGGACATCTATATTGTGAGCAATTTGCTCGATAATGACCCCTATCTCCACATTGAAAGCAGGTGGTGGAGATGGAGGCTGGAGTAGGGGTAATAGTGGGTTGAAGAACCTGATGTGGGGAAGAGAGAACCCATTGGCCATTTAGCAGGGTGAGAAGAAAGTCTTGGTTGGTGGTGATCACCCCTTGATCAAGCTCAAAGGTGGTTATGCCTAGGGGTTCTTCAGAGTCCAGGAACATAGATGAGGTGGAGAGGGTCATGGTAGGCAATAAAGGAGGGGGTGGAGAAGAGATTCATTCCACCAGGAGAGGAATGGGTAAAGCAGACAATGAGGGAGTAGTGGTGGGGGATGACAGAGAGGTGGAAGAAGTGACATGATTGAAATGTATAGAAGAAATAGACTCTAGGTAGTGGTCCTGTTTCTGCAGCAAAAGAGAAAGGTAGATATGTTGAAAGGTAGGGAAAATCAGTTCAGGAGCTATTATGGAAACATACGTATCAAAACCAAAAAGATGGAGAATGGAGAGGATTCTTTCTGGGATTTTATTAATAGCTAAGTGTAAAGGAATTCCTGCCATGGGGGGTATGTCAGAAGGAATACAATGATGATGGTAATATTGGACATGTGCAGCTTTGTGAAACAACCATACTAGCTTCTGTATGACTTCATCCTCTTGGTACAAGGGGAGGACCTCTATGGCATGGAGAAGCTGGGGGTCCATGAGGATTGCACTGTAGAGAATGAAGGTGGCAGAGGTGGGCAAGAAGGTAGGCTGCACTTATGAGGATCTGAGTTGTGCATATCCAAACAATGAGGAGGAGATGGATAAGGTAGGAGAAAGCATGTTTGAGATAGAATAGAATGGTAGAGTCAATGGGCATTTACTGGTGATTGGGGAAGGTGGCAGCCCAATATATAGTGACAGAAATAGTGGTGAGAAGAATGAGGCAGAGAAGAAGGATGGATATGATGAGCTGGTAGTCCATGTGGTCCATGATGTGTTCTGGTTACCATAGTTGATTGTGGCATTTATATTCTGTTAATAGGGAGGCGGTGTGATGGAGATTAATCTCAGATTTCCAAGTGTTCTCTGATGGGGCATAGCCCTTTCATTTGATGAGATGTTGATAGTGACCTGGGGTTCCTTTGTGAGCCAAAATGGCCTCTACTTCATACTCTTCTTCATCATGAATGATCTCTGATGGAAGTTCTAGAAATGAAGGACCATAAGCCAAGGTTTGTCTAAAGGGGGAAATAAGGAAGGTGTGGAATGTATTATGAATCTTTCAAGATTTAGGGAGTTTGAGGTGGTAGACTAGCAGAGAGAGGACTTGCATGATCTCGAATGGTCCTACTTGCTTGAGCACAAATTTCCTAGATGGAAAGGGGATATGGAGATGAGTGGCTTCCAGCCATACCCAGTCTCCAACTCTCTAGGGGGAGAACTTGTGCATTTAGTGTTTTGTCATAGCTAGTCTGGCAGAATCATGGGTAGCTGATGCCTCATCCCTTGCCTTGGCCAGGGTGTCCATTCTGGAGGCAAGTGCTGGAATGAAGGTTTTCACAAGGGTAGGGAATGTTTTGGATTCATAGTCCATTATTAAGCTGAATGGAGATTTCAGAGTGGAAGAGTGCAGGCATGAACTGTGCTGGAACTCAGTGGTGGTGAGGAACTTGACCCAATCATGTGGGTTGTTTCCATAGAAGATCCTCAGATACATTTCTAGTTCCTGGTTGGTTCTTTCTATTTGGCCATCAGTCTGTGAATGGTATGCAGTGGACAGTTTGACATTATAGTGGAGTAGTCTGGCTAGTTCTTAAGCCAGGGCTGAAGCAAACTGTGGTCCATGATCCAAAATGATAGAGTCCTGTAGACTGAACTGCTTGAACATGTGGTCATGGAAGAGATGTGCTATCCCTAATGCATTGATGGTCTTATGACAAGGAGTGAGAATTACCCCCTTTGTAAGCTCATGGTTGACCATGACCATGATAGAGTTAAAGCCTTCTGAGAGGGGTAAGTCAGTGATTATATTGATGGACAGTTGCTTAAATGGAAGGATAGCAATGGAAGGGATAGATGTTAACAGTGGGACTATGGGGTGAGTGTTGGCCTTGGACACCTAGTAGGTAGCGCAACTGTTGACAAAGTTTTTGATGAAAGTGAAGAGGCCTGGCCACCAAAAGTCCCATTTCAGTAGGGCCTTTGTGTGAAATTGGCCTGCATGTCCAGTGGTTAATGTAGAGTGGAATGTGTGGAGTAGAAATGACCTGTGTTCTGGAGAAATGTATAATCTGTCTCTGTAGAAAAGGTGGCCATTGTTGAACTTCCAGTCAGACACTACAGATCTGGGAAACAATGGGGAGCCTAGTTATAACACTTTGAGTGCTCTAAGAACTAGGGGGTCAGCAGTGGAGAAGACCTGGATTTTATAAAGGAGTGCTGTGTCAAGAGCTTGGATGATGGTGGGTTCTGAAATTATGAAGGAGTTTGTGTTATCTATGGAGGTGTCAAGGAAGGATCTTTGGGACAAGGTGTCAGCTAAACCCATCTGGGCACCAGGAGTAATCTGTCATATAAGGTTGTAGTCTTGCAGAAAGAGAGATCAACAAGCCTAGCATCTAGAAAGTTTTTGGGGGTCACAAATGTAGGACAGGTTTTTGTGATCAGTGATGATGGTGACAGGATGGGCAAAACCTAAGAGGTATTGTCTCCACTCTTCCAGAGTGAGAATGACAGCAAGGAGTTCTCTATCATAAATGTCATAGTTTTGCTCTGCTAAAGAAAAGGTCTTGGAGAAGTAGGCACAATGGTGGCTATCACCATTTATGTTGTTTTGGAGTAGTACTGCTCCTGCTGCTAAAAGAAAGGCATTGGTCATGATTAAGAAGGGTTGGCTTGGGTTGGAAAGTGCAAGAACTGGAACTGATATGAATGCATCTTTAAGGGTCTCAAATGAAGCCTGTTGTAGTGGGGTCCATTTCCATGGCTCATCTTTTTGAATCAGAAGGGTGAGCAGGAATACAATATTCAAAAAGTTAGGAATGAACTTCCAATAAAAGTTGGCAAACTCTAAGAAGCTATGAATCCCTTTGACTGTCATGGGTGGTTGCCATTCCATGATAGCACTAAGCTTTACTGGATCCATCCTGAGCTCCCCCTGCCCTATGATTATTCCAAGGTATTCCATGGTGGGGGTATCAAAGGAACATTTCAATAACTTTAGGGATAGTTTGTGCTTTTTCAGGTAATTGAAGACCAGTTTGATGTGCTAGTGATGTAGTGTGAGGTTGTCTTTGGTGTGGATTCCAATGTTGTCCATGTAAATCTTAAGCCATCCTTTGACCAAGAGATCAGCAAAGATATGGTTTATGAATGCTTGAAACATGGGAGGGGCATTGCAGAACCCAAAGAACATTACTATGGGTTTATAGAGTCCTAGGGGAGTGATAAATGTGGCTTTCCACTGATCTTCCTTCTGGATGCAAACATTATTGTATCCCTAGCATATATCCAGCTTAGTGAATAGAGTGGATTCCTTCATGTTGTCAATGAGGTCTGAGATGAGGGGTAATGGATAGGCATTGTGAATGGTGTGTGAGTTGAGATATTGGTAATTCTGGCAGGAATGTAAGGTGCCATTTTTCTTGGAAACAAAGAAAAATGGGGATGCTTGTGGTGACTTCAAGGGGATAATGCAACCAGTCTTTAGATTTTTATCAACAAAGGTTTTGCAAGTGTCTTTCTCCTTTGGGTTTAATAGGTATACTTTGGCAATCTTTGGAAGAAAGGAGGGCTTCAGGTTGATGATATGGTCATAGGGACAATGAGGAGGTAGAGCATTGAATGTGGTTTTGGAGAATACATCCTCATATTCCTTGCACCACTCTGGAAGTATAGTGGTCTGGGAGAGATTGTCCTAGGCAAGCTGGATGGAGATAGTAATCTTGTTGAGACTCTCTTTGAGGTGACACAGTAGAAGCAGAAGGGATTTTGTCCTCCAGTCAATCTGGGGATTCCACTTTCACAGCCAAGGCATCCCAAGGATCACCTGCTTCTTGCTGAGTCCTAGAATGAGTAGATTTACATTGTTAGAGAAGTCTTTGTGTATGAGTTCTGCCTTAAGCTTTGCTCTAATTGTGCCATAGTGGTTTTCAGTGCCATTGACATTCTAGGCTTTGATGGGCTCTGAGAGGGCATGTACTTTGCAGTTTAGATGGGGGACTAGAGATTTATTGATGAAGTTGCTAGTGGCTCCACTATCAATCAGTGTGATGGTTTCAACAGTTTTGGACTGCACTTTAAGGCAAATGGAGATTCAGATTGTTCTGTAGCTAGGCAGTCTTACTAATATATGGAAGAGAGACATTAACATACCCTCTCCTTCTAAAAAGACATTGTGGAGAGTTGTTCATCAGGGGAGTTCTCATAACAGGCTTGGAGGACTTGGAGGATTTCATTCTTGTTCTTTCCCTGGATATGAAGTTGTTGAACAAATGTCTGCAAAGCAGAGAGAGTGGGAGCTTGAGGAGGTGCAGGTGCAGATGTTGTGGCAGAGGAAACTGATGGGTTCTGCAGTACTGCAGTGGAGGCAGTGGTGATGGTCTGATTTGGGAGGATGTGGAGGTATGAGCGACACTGTATGGCATTGTGGCTGGTGCATCAGTAATGGAAATAGTGTCCTTCTCAAATGCATTTGGCCCATTCCTGGAGGGTCAACTTGGTGAGTTGAACTGCATCAACATCCATAGTGTTTGGATCTCTGGGGGTTCTGGAGAGAAAAGGGGTGGTCTTGCCCTTCTTCAAGGCATTGATATGTGTCTACTAGGTATGAAAGACCTTGGCTTTGTCTAGCCAGTCTGTGATAAGGGTGGGGACTTTATCCATGGATAGAATTATGATGGCAATTCTCTGGTCTAGGCCTAGAAAGAAGGCATCTATAAGCATGACATGGTTGGTGATTTCTGCTCAGGTGGCAAGATTCTGGAATTTAGTGATATACTTCTGAAAACCATCATCTATCTCTCCATTGGTCTTTCAGGTAGATTTCTATACCAGTTTAGACAGGGCAAGATGAGCAGTGGCTTTGGTATTGAAAGGGAAAAAGGTGCCTTCAAAGTTCTGAATGAACTTATCAAAGGTCTTTTCTGAGAGCATGGTGGTAGAATCCATGAGCTTATCATATCACATTTCAAAGAAAGGGACAGCTCAACCTTACTAAGCTTGTTAAGTGTGATCATGATCTTAGTGTCATCATTGGCATAGAGGGTGGAGTTAATGGAAAAGTAGGCCTTCATGGTCTTAATCCAACAAGTGGCATTGTTTTGTTTACCAGAGAAGTTGGCAGGGAGAGCTGCCTTGAGTTCAGTAGTGTGGGTAGACATGGGGATGACTGGGGATGGAGTGTGAGTAGGGAACAGTGGGGTCAATGGGCATAATGGTGCAAGGGGGGTTCTGGGGCTGGGGTGTGGAGGGGTTTCTGTGAGGGTGGCAGAGGAAGGTCCAGAGAGTCACCTAGATCTAATGGCAGGGGATGCTAGGGGTGTGGTTTTAGGGTTAGAGTCAGAATAAGCACTGATTGACCTGGAGGTATGATAAGGGGGTCAGTGAGCTATGGTGGTTTAGTGAGGTATGTCCAACTCTTAGATAAGAGGAACATAGGAAGATTCTTGGTCTTTTGTTATGCAAGTAGCCTAAGTCTGCTACTGGAGATGAAGGTTACAACAGTAGATAGGATTCTATGGAAATACTCGAAGGTGCTAAGGACAAGAGGGACATGGTGCAGAAGTTGCAGTGAACTCAAGGTTATGTATAATTGCATAGACCAAGAATAGGAATCTAGTGTACATGGTGCTATAGTATATAACCTATAGTAGAAGGTCATGGAATGTGATGGAATAGGGATCACTAAACCATTGTTAGAGAAACAGCTGTGAAGAGAGATAAGCATCCTGAGAGAACAATAATAGAGGTTATGACAAAAGAGATAAGAAAGCTGTGGAATGTGGGGACACTGCCAAGAGGAAGTAACATTCTTCATATTGAAAGAAGAAAGGCAGACTGTGCTGAGAAATAAGTATGGCATAGAAAAAGAGATAATGGCATATGTATAAAATCATAACACAGTAGAGGAGGGCTCTTAGGTAAGAACCTACCTGGCAGAGGACTTGAATGAGCTGGACATAGTGAATACAAGTCAAGGAAGTCTTATTTATTTATTCTGCACATGTGGTAGCTTATATATAGAAGTAGTTACTAAATATGGTAACTATTCTACATGTACTGGTAACAGCACATATGGATATAGCATGAGTCTGTTCAACAGTTACAAGACTTGCTAGCCCAAGTCACATTAAACTAGGCAAGTATATATCCTGCAAGCTAATCGTACATGTTCAACCCAGGTTGGACTTATTGGGATTTACAATTTTTTATTAGATAATTCCTATCCTGATTGTAATCCTTCTAGACTATGTCACATGACTTTCATGTGATCTGTTCCAGAACATGATCTATTTACACTATCTATTGTTATAACATCATAGATAAGAGTTCTTATTGCTATTTGCTAGCTATACTGATATCTTGATATTTCTTTTATGACATTCCATGTCATTCCATGGTCTTTACCATGTTTATACTTACTGTACATATGTACAAACATATCTCCTACAGTATATAAGGGCTAGATATTGAGCCATGCTCAGTAGCCCAGTACTCATACAACATTTACCTCTTCTATTGAGTTTTACTCCAGAATCATATCTTTTCTATATCCTCTCTTGATTGCCAATATTAATTCTCAAACCAACCAAGTAAGTTTCCTACTTGGTTTATCAACCTCTTCTTCCTATGCACATCAAGGTAGCCTTGCTACTTTGATAGATTATGAGCCCCACTTTGACATAGAAGGACATCATTTGAATTCACAATACCTTCTACTGTCATATGTGAGAATTGGTGGCTTGCAGGACTTATTATAGTCTTGCAACTCATAGTATCTGCTATGGGAGCCATGCTGGGAAACCTAGAAAATATGTTTCAGAGATATGCCTTTTTCTGTACAGTTTTTGAATAGGTAACCTTCTTCCTCTAGGAGAATGGACATATATGGACACTTGTTATAAGTTCCACTAATGCAACTAACTCATGGCATATGACCATATGCCTGGAACACCAGGTAGTCACCCCTGATTCACAACCTTCTTTCCAATTTTCCAGATTTCTAGATATACCAGAACCATTTTTGTCAGTGGACTTTGAACTGCCATGCCCTTTGTGTGGCAGACCTATGGAATGAGGCCAGATCTGTAACAACCAGCATTCTCTGGTTTTACAGACATCTCCAGAAGAAATTGAATACTATAGAAGACAGAACTTTATCCTTTTTAGGACCATATTAGAACAGGGACCTGGAACTTACAAAACACTTCATGTTCCAGAACCATCATCCACTTCTTGGATTGATCCAGTTTTCTCTTCCTCTGACAGTTCTCCCATGGTGGACCCAGATATTATAAATCTAATGAAACAAGATTTTGCCAGGATTCAAGTGAAGTCTATATCTATCCTTATAGAAGATAGACCAGAAAGATCATGCCTTTCATCTTTCTTCCCCTCTACTAATCCTGAGCAACAAACTTCAATTGATGTTCCTATCACACCATCCACACCATCCACACCATCATCATCTCCTGTACATTTCTCAACTCCATCTACACCTCCTTCCATCACTTCTATTTGATCTCCACCACCACCATACAATATCAATGCATCAATGCCTTCATTATTGTCTCAATTGCCATCTGAGCAACCAGATTGCACAGTTACATCTCCAAGCACCTCTGCCATTGGAAGACAACTTTCAATACACAGCCTTTCTCAATGACTGGGATCAAGAGGTAATAGAACTGCCTCTGGATGGTCCTGACATCCAACATTCCTGGGAAATATAGGTGAGGAACATCCCTTGGAACATGCAACATCAGACTTACCGGCAAGCCTTATTTCAAGGCTGTCTCAAGGTTGAGGATCCTCAAGAGGCTGAGGATAATCCAAGAGAGCAAACTGTGCTTAATATGCATGGTGATATTGTTGAGAGAATTTACAATGTCTTCATTCAAACTGGCACTAACTGTCATATCCTGGACTTCAACTCTGGTCAGCACAGCATAACTCTGGCATGATCTACTCAGGAAGGTGTTCCTCACCTCCGGACTTTGTTCATTATAGTACCCCTTGTTCTTCTTATCTTACATCTCCTTTAGTATTAGTTCTGCAGTCTCCATTCTCTGTCACTTAGAGTTCATTATGAAGCATAGCTCCGGTGACTGCTAACACCAGTCACAGCTCCAGACTTCGTATTACCAGACTCCGTCCTATGCGCTCCATTCTAGTGGCATTTTTCAGTAGTATATATATTCTGTACAATTCCGCTGTACTCTCCTCAGTATGAATATCGATTAAGTTTCCTCCACTTCCTTCAGTCTCCTTTCCTCTATTCTTTTTCTTAACTCTGTCTCAACAAGGACTGGACTAGAGCAAGAGCGCAACACATATGTCCTGTGCTAAGTCCTCACACTCCTAAGTCCACCCGTTACTATCTCTGTCCGGACTTCAGTCCACCTCTGTACTAACCTCTGAACCTCCGCCCCACTAGCTTGGACTTATCTGGAGTAATACCCGGAGGGACCAGACTTGACACTAACCTCCATCTCCACTTCAACCAACTCACTCATACTTACCACCTCGTCAACCCCTTTATAATCCAACTGGTCAAAACATGGACAGAGACCCATTATTGGATAAATTCATTCATGTTCCAAGGGGAATCCTTATTCTCTGCTTACTCAGGCACAGGCTGGGCACCAGCTTGAAGTTATGAGAGGAATGGAGAGTTACCATGGATTAGAGTTTACTTCATGGGCTGGGAAGTATTGCACAGGGAGTAATTTCCCCCTAATCCAGAAAATATTTGCCTCTTTGATTCTCTCAACACTAACAGAAATGACCCATTAGGCATTCCCTACTATGCTCATTATGGAGAAGATAGTGAAGACCCTATCCAGTATGGACCTAAAGAAGTTCTCTTCCAAGACATTTGAAATGCTGCCTTTGATAGGCATTATCAGCACAATTTTCATTGCAAGCCTGGCTACTGTCAATGTTACGCGAGTAGCCTGAGTAGGCTTGCACTAGGTGACGAAGGGGACTAGGGGTGGACTAGGGAGCTCGGGTGTCAAGGGCGCGGCGGTTCTAAGGCGCGAGGACTCGGGGGGGAACACGGTGCAGGGGCTGCAGCGGACTCAAGACTACGTATAATTGCGTAGACCAAGAATGTAGACTACGATACATGATTGGGGTTTATAAAGACAACAAATAGAATCGCATA
>JBBPUB010000500.1:0-13395 GCA_038094415.1 Xerocomus alliaceus
CAACTCCAGGAACAACAACCCCAAGGCCCCCACCTCCGCAACACCACCCGCCACCACCTCCGACAATAAACCTAGGAGTTCTACCAAGGGCTCCTCAACCCCCAACTCCGGTAGTAATTCAAACTCCAGATCCTCCACAACCCCCAACCCCGATCTGTCGTCTAAGCTAGGAAAAGACGGCAAGCTTACAGCAGCTGAGCGAAAGCGCCGCTTCGACAACAACCTATGCATGTTTTGTGGCCAAGCTGGTCACAAGGTGAAGGAATGCCCAAAGTCTTCATCCCAGGCATCCAAGGCTCGTGCGGCTACGACCACAACTCTGGAAGACAAACCAGAGGCCTCTAAAATGGAGGCGAAAAAATAGTCTGCGACCTCGTAGACTCCGCATGGACTCAAGGTTGCATTGACTTCGCCCGTGCACCAAAAGAGGTCCGACTCAATGCGTCCGCTCTCTCAGATCCCTGTTCCCTTATGCCATCCGTTTCCATACTCTCGTATGACATCCCATCTTTTTCTGCGCTAGTAGATTCCGGCTCTTCCAATTGTTTTATAAACACTACCTTCGTTAATAATCATGGACTTTCCCCGTACTCCGTCCCTCCACTTGAACTCCGGCTATTCGACAGAACTTCCAACTCCTCCATTACTCAAGCTCTAGATCTCTCTATCCGCTTTGAAACTGGTGATATCACTCCGACGACGTTCTACGTCACTCCGTTGGATGGATCTTGTTCCCTTGTACTAGGATATAACTGGCTTGCCTGCTACAATCCGTTGATTGATTGGGTCTTGAGCAGTATCTTGTTCTGCACACCTGGACAGACCGTGCCAACAACCCCGAGCTCAACTCTGCAGCTTTCAGACCCGCGTCCTCCGGCTGACTCTGCACCCCCCGATACACCACGTTTCCGTGATCGCAAGGCTCCGCCCATTGCACTGATCAATACACCTGCGTTTGCGTTGGCCTGTCGCCTCCAGGGCTCTATACAATTTAGCCTGCAACTCCACCCAAAGGATACTAAACTCCGAGCGTCTTCCACCACTCCGGACCCAGTCGATCTTTTCAAAGTCCCTTCAGACTACCACAACTTTGCAGATGTGTTCAGCAAGAGCAAGGCTTCTACCCTTGCCCCGCACTGCGAACATGACCTCAAGATCGATCTGGAAGATGGTGCATCCCCTCCGCTGGGCACCACCTACTCCCTCTCCCCCTCCGAGCTTGAGGCGCTCCGGACGTTCCTCGATGAACACTTAGCCAACGGGTTCATCCGTCCCTCATCCTCTGCCCATGCCACTCTGGTCCTGTTTGTCTGCAAGAAGGACGGTTCACTCCGTCTTTGCATCGACTTCTGAGGACTCAACAAGATCACAAAGAAAGACCACTACCCCCTTCCTCACATCTCCGACCTCCTAGACGCTCCGAGCCAAGCAAAGATCTACACCAAGCTCGACCTCTGGCATGCATACCATCTGGTCTGCATCGCCGAGGGCGATGAGTGGAAGACTTCTTTCCGGACTCACTATGGCTCATACAAGTGGCTAGTGATGCCGTTCGGACTTACCAACGCTCCGGCGGCCTTCCAGCAGTTCGTCAACACTATCTTCGCTGACTTGTCAGATGTTTGTGTAATAGTATACCTCGATGACATCCTCATCTATTCTGCGGACAAGGCCTCCCACAAGGAGCACGTCCGGGAGGTACTCCATCGTCTCCGCAAACACGGACTTTACGCCAAACCAGAAAAATGCAAGTTCCATACTGACTCCACCGAGTATCTCGGTTACCAGCTCTCTCCCTCCGGACTTACCATGTCTCCGGAGAAAGTTAAGGCTATTCAAGATTGGCCTGAGCCTCGAAAAGTCAAGGACATCCAGTCCTTCTTAGAATTCGCAAATTTCTATAGGCATTTCATCAACAACTATTCTGATATCGTCATTCCTTTAACCCGACTCACACGGAAAGGAATTCCGTGGCATTTCTCCGACAACTGTCGCTCCGCCTTCCAGGCACTCAAGGACGCCTTCACCTCCGCTCTGATCCTTACCCATTGGGTTCCGGACGCTCCAATTATAGTAGAGACCAACGCCTCCGACTACGCAATCGCTGGTATTCTCTCTATCCGTTGTATGGACGAAGAAATCCAGCCGGTCGCATACTACTCTCGGACGCTCCAATCCCCGGAGTTAAACTATGATATCCATGACAAGGAGCTACTTGCCATCTGTGAAGCATTCCGGACTTGGCGACACTACCTCGAAGGGTCCGGTACTCCAATCGACGTCATTACTGATCATAAGAACCTGGAGTACTTTGCTACGACTAAGCTCCTGACCCGCCAGCAAGCCCGGTGGTCGGAGTTCCTTTCCCAATTTAACATGATCGTTTGCTTCCGCCCCGGATGCCTCGGAGCGAAGCCCGATGCCCTCACTAGACGTTGGGACGTCTATCCCAAAGAAGGGGATAAGGACTACGCTCATGTCAACCCTCACAACTTCCGCCCGATTTTCACGCAGGAACAGCTCACTGCGTCCCTACGGGCTACCTACCTCGCAGCCCCGGTCCTCCGGGCCAGCACCCTTTTTGATATCGAGTCACTCCACAGCGATATCCTTTCCGCTCTCCCCTCCAATTCCATCGCTGTCATCCACCTCTCTGACGCTGACTCCGATCCCCGCTGGTCTGTCGACTCCGACGGCTTCCTCCGTCTGGATGATCGTATATACGTTCCGGACGCTGACAACCTCCGACTCCGAGTGCTCCAGTATAAGCATGACCACCCGCTATCTGGACATTTCGGACAAAACTGCACCCTGGAGCTAATCTGTAGGGAATACACTTGGCCAGACATCAGGACATTTGTCAAGGAGTATGTATCCTCATGCACCGCCTGTGCCAGAGCCAAGGTCCCAAGGCATAAGCCATATGGACTACTTAAACAGCTCCCCATCCCCAAAAAGCCCTGGAACTCTGTATCCATGGACTTCATCGAACAACTCCCCATGTCCTCCGGACACACCGCTATCTTGGTCGTCGTTGATCGCCTTTCCAAGCAATGTATTTTCATTCTGACCGATGACAAGATAACATCTCCGGAGCTTGCAAAGCTCTTCCTCCTCCATGTCTTTTCCAAGCATGGAGTACCCTCCCATATTACCTCCGATCGAGGCTCGGAGTTTGTCTCCCATTTCTTCTGCTCGCTAGGTAAGGCCCTTGACATCTGACTCCACTTCACCTCCGGATACCATCCGGAAGGTGATGGTTAAACAGAACGTATGAACCAGACTCTGGAGCAGTACCTTCAGGTATACTGCAACTACCAACAAGACAACTGGTCCGAACTCCTGCCCCTAGCGGAGTTTTCATACAACAACGCTCCAAATGCGACCACCGGAGTCTCTCCGTTCTTTGCCAACAAGGGTTACCACCTGAATATGACAATACATCCGAAGAGAGATCTCACCTCCGCCCGAGCCCGAGAGTACTCCGTAGACCTCGACGCACTCTATGAATACCTCCGTGAAGAGATAGCTGCCGCGCAGAAGCAATACCAAGGTCCCGCAGACGCCAAATGAACTTCAGCACCGGACTTCAAAGTCGGTGATCAAGTCTTTGTCAAGGCTAAGTATTTCCGATCAACACGCCCCTTCAAGAAACTATCGGAAAAGAATCTAGGACCTTATACCATCATCACCCAAGCAGGCACACACTCCTTCACACTCTGACTCCCAGATACCATGAAGTCCGTACACCCAGTCTTCCACATATCACAATTAGAACCCTCCGTTCTAAATACCATTCCGGATCGGACTCAACCTCCGCCACCTCCGGTCAAGATTGAAGGTGAATTGGAATACGAAATCGCGGAAATCCTAGACTTGAAGATCGATCGTAGATGACGAAACTGCAAGTTACTGTACTTGGTCCGTTGGTCTGGATATGAAGGTACCGATGACGAGACTTCCTGGCTACTAGCCACGGAACTCGGACATGCGTCTAAGCTCGTCGCTAACTTCCATCTGCAGTATCCGGACAAGCCCAGACCTCACTCCGCTTAGTCGCTCCGTTTCAAGATCACTCCGTGTGACAAAAAACCAGTCAATTGTGGTAGTTACAGCTATCTACCTACACCTTGGATTCGTACTCGCTACCCGACTCTTTGTCCTCGAACCCCTTCCTCTGCGCCTCCTGTTTCTCCACCTCCAACCCCTTCAACTCCACCGCCGCCTCTTTCACCTCTTCCCTTCCCGCCTCCAACTCCGATGAGTCCAAGCCATAGACTTCTTCGGCCTTGAGCCATGCCAGCTCTTCAAGCACTTGGGTCTGGCGGACAAGACACCGCGTCTGTGTCGTGACTGCCTCCCGGAGTCTGACTAACGACTCTGAGATCTTCCGGAGGGCCCTCGCCCACTCCAGAGTCGACCCGCTCAAGCCGCTTGGCCTGGCCTCCGCTCCACCCTCCGTACGTGCCTTCTTCGCTGGTCTTTCTGTCACCTCGACCACGACCCGCTTCTTCCGCTTCTCCGGCCTCTCCACCCCGGGTCGCTTACACTTGGCCTTCGCCTCACGGCACTCCATGCACGAAGTTGATTTTCCAGGCCCGAGCTGGCACTCGAGCCCGCGGTCCTTACATCTCTGGCACACAGGAGGCCCGCTCCGCGCCTTCTCCTTCCCCTTGCCCTTACTCTGCTGTGCGGCCACCTCCGCTGCCTGGTTGATGGTCAGCCTCGGACTAACGTCTGACGAAGAAGTACTTACCTTTTGTTTTGCGGCTTCCTCCGCCGCCTTTCGCGCCTCCTCTGCCTTTCGTGCCGCCTCTACCTCCGCCCTCTTCCTCGCTGCTTCCTCTTCGGCCTTCCTCCGTGCATCCTCCTCCTTCCATGCTTTCGCCCTCCGTCTCCGCTCCGCCGCCTTCGCGTTCCACAAGTCATCGTCATCGTCTCCGCTCCGCCGCCTTCGCATTCCACAAGTCATCGTCATCGTCCTCGCACTCCGCGAGGCGGGCATTGTCCCACTCCTGAATGTTGGCGATTTGTTCGGACATGGTAGTGATGGGTCAAAGATGAGGAGTAATCTGGGGCCTGCCGGACTTATAAATTCGGAGAACAATGAAATTCGAATTCCGCCACTCCGTATTGTCCATCGGCTAAACGGCCTTCAGGGGTTCAGGTCTAAGAAGGGGATACTGTCACATACTGGTCCAACTCCAGTACTCCAGTGTCATCTCTGACACATCTCCAGCATGATATCCATGATACCCTTTCACCTAGTTTCTCGAACATTCGATTCATAAATTCTTCTAGTTAGTTCTACTCCTGCTCCTCCGGTATCTGTTTCCCAAACTCTGTCTTACTCATTCAATTACTTATCCTTATTCATACCTTACGAATCTCCTCCATTCCATTACTAATCCAGTGCAACTCCGTAGTATAAATACTGTACTTCCGATCTGTACATTCTCCAGTTTAAATATCAACTTAGTCTCCTCTAGACAACTCCAACTTTGAGCCTAGTGCTCATCTGATCCCTGACCCTGAGGATAGCGAGTACAAGGGCGTGACACATAAGTCCTGCGCCGAAAATCCTCGCCCACTCCGTTTCACCCTTCTCCTCCTCACCCTCCCTCTGCCACTCCGTTTCAGACCTCGTCGGACTTGTCCGGAGGAACCGGACTTAACAGGGAGATGGTCAAACAGAGCATATGAACCAGACCCTGGAGCAGTACCTTTGGGTCTATTGCAATTATCAACAGGACAACTGGTCTGAACTCCTTCCCTTAGCAGAGTTTGTGTACAACAACGTGCCGAATGCAACCACCGGAGTTTCTCCCTTCTTCACTAACAAGGGTTACCATCTGAACTTGACAGTACATCCGGAGAGAGACCTCACCTCCACCAGAGCGCAGGAATACTTCATTGACCTCAACTCCCTTCATTCCTACCTCCATGAGGAGATTGCTGCCGCTCAGAAATGATACCAAGGTCCTACTGATGCCAAGCGAACCCCGGCGCCAGACTTTAAGGTTGGTGACCAGGTTTTTGTCAAGGCTAAGTACTTCCGATCCACGCACCCCTCTAAAAAATTATCAGAGAAAAACCTAGGACCTTATACCATTATCGCCCAAGCTGGTATGCACTCCTTCACACTCCAACTCCCAGTTACTATGAAGTCTGTACATCCAGTCTTTCATGTATCCCAATTAGAACCCTCAGTTCTGAACACAATTCCGGACCGGACTCAGGCTCCGCCACCTCCAGTTGAAATAGAAGGTGAATTGGAGTATGAAATAGCGGAAATTCTTGATTTAAAGATTGACCGTAGGCAAAGAAATTGCAAGCTGTTATACTTGGTACACTGGTCTGGCTATGAAGGTACTGAAGATGAGACCTCCTGGCTTCTAGCCATAGAGCTTGGATATGCCTCCAGACTCGTTGACAACTTTCATCTGCAGTACCCAGACAGGCCCAGTCCTTCCTCCGCTTGATCATTCTGTTTGATCTCGCTCTGTGTGGCCAAAACATGTCCATTATAGTTACCTGCGATGTCCTTCTACCTACACTACACCTCTGACTCGGACTCACTTCCCAACTCCTCCTCTGTGAACTCCCTCCTCATCACCTCTTTCTCCTCTGCCCCTAACTCCACCAACTCTGCTGCCACCTTTTCCTCTGCTCCGCTCTCCACCCCTGTGTCCGTGTCTGTGCCTGACCCATACACCTCCTCCACCTTCAGCTGTACCAGCTCCTCCACCGCCTGCATCTGGCAGATCTACCACCTCGTTTGCGACCAGACCGCCTCCTGGAGCCCCTTGATCGACTCTGAAATACCCCAGAGGACCTCCACCCACTCCGGAGCCAAACCCCCAGAGCCACTAGGCCCGGCTACGGTGCTACTCCCCTCCATCCTCGCCCACTTCGCTGGCCTCTCCAATTCCACGACAGCCCTTTTCCTCCACTGCTCCGGCTTCTCCTCTCCGGGCTGCTCACACTTTGCCTTTGCCTCACAGCACTCCACACACAAGGTTGACTTGCCCGGTCCGAGCTGACACTCGAGCCCGAGCTCATTGCACCTCTGGCATGCAGGAGGGCCGCTCCGTGCCCGCACCTTTCCCTTGCTCTGGCTCTGCTGAGCGGTTACCTCCACCACCTGTGGTTGGTCAGTCCCGGTCAGTTCCTATGGGGCAGCACTTACCCTTTTTTTCGCGGCCTCCTCTGCTGCTTTCCACGCCTGCTCCACCTTCTGCACCTCCTCCTCTGCCTTTCTCCATGCCTCCTTTTCCTTCCTCACCTTTGCCCTCCACCTCCGCTCTGCCACCTTTGCGTTCCACAACGCATCGTCGTCATCCTCACATTCTGTGAGACGGGTGTCGTCCCACTCCTTGATGTCAGCATATGGTTGTTGTTTTTTGGACATGGTGTTGGTTTGAAGTTAAGGTGCAACCATGGGCTAACCAGACTTATAAATCGGGGCACGATTAAAATTCAGGCTCTGCCACTCCATATTGTCTACCGGCTAATGGCCTTCAGGGGTTCAGGCCTAAGGGGGGGATACTGTCACTGTTAAGATCGGTCACTCCGGTCCTCCGGAAGGAAGTCCATGGGCACAGGGTAGGAGCAGGGTAGCGGAGCGGATGGGTGAGTCTTGGCGCAGGACTTATATGTCACGCCTTGCGTAGGTTTGACTCTTTGAAGGAGGGATGTGAGGGAAGGAAGGAGACAACCGGAGTTATCCAAATCGATATTCAGACTGAGGAGTGTACAGTGAAGTAACTACGATATTTATACTACCGGAGTTGTATTGCATTACTAATGGAGTAACTGCAGAACAAGATGATAAGTAAGACGGGAATGAGAAACCCGGAGCTATGCACCGGAGATGCAATATGCTGGACTATGCATCTAAGAACGAAGATCCAACAAAATGGACAGGCACAGCCAATCAGAGAACAAAGATGAACATAAAAGGAAAAGTCACGTGGGTCCAGAGATCCTACACACGCGAATGGAGGAGATCACTCCGGAGTTGTCGAGGAGTTGAATGCGGAGTTCTGGAGTAGGAATGGCATATGACAGTCATATACTGCTCCAACTCCAGTACTCCGGTACTCTCCGGCATGATCTCCGGTGCGATCTCCAGTACGATCTCCTAGATATCTCTTATCTCATCTCTCGTATTCCCAATTTGTATGATCTTCTTCAGTTATTCTCATTCTTAGTTTCTCCGAGCAGGTGTCTTGCTTAGTATGACAGCCCAACATCTGTCTCCGACCTGTCCCAGACCTGTCTCAGACATCTGTCTCTGACTTGTCTCTGACCTGTCTTGGGCATGTTCCCAACCTGTCTCCAACTTTGATATATCATTACTCATTCTATTTCACCTTTGACAACCTGTCACATTCCGTTACTAATCCATCCAGACTCTGTAGTATAAATATGGTACTCCAACTTGTACATACTTCAGTTTGAATATCAAATTAGTCTCCTCCTCACGCTTTCAACCTCAAGCTCTATGCTCATCTGACCTCTGACTCCGAGGATAATGAGTACAAGAGTGCGACACATAAGTCCTGTGCCAAATGTCCTCGCCCCCTCCGTTCCACCCATCCTTTCCTCACCCTCCCATTGCAACTCCGTTCCGGACATCGTCAGACTAGTCTGGAGGACCCAGACTTGACAATCTCCCCATTAGGCTTAAGGAAAGATTTCTGGACCAGCTTGGTCAAGGTGAGACATGCAGTGGCCTTGGTATCAAAAGGGAAAAAGGTTCCCTCGAAGTTGGTTATGAACTTATCAAAGGTCTTTTCTGTAGCTGTGGTGTTGGGATCTGCTAGTTTGTCATACCAGAGTTCAGAGAAGGGAATGGCTCTTCCCTTGCTAAGTTTGTTCAAGGTGGTCATGATCTTGGTTTCGTCATTGTGGTAGAGAGTGGAGTTGATGGCGAAGTAGGCTTTCATGGCTTTAATCCAGTGGGTAGCGTCATCTTGTTCTCCAGAAAAATCAGCAGGGAGGGCTGCTTTGAGCTCTGTGGTGTGGGTGGACATGGGGGTGACTGGGGATGGGGTGTGAGTGGGAAATAGTGGGGTCAATGGGCACGAGGGTGCTAGAGGGGTACTAGGGCCAGGGTATGGCGGGGTTCCTATGGGAGTGGTTGAAGGGAGTCCAGGGAGTCACCTGGGGGCTGGGGATGCTGGGGGGGTTCTCTCAGGACTAGAGTGAGCACTATACACTCGAGAGATTCAACAAGAGGGTCTATGGGCAATGGTGATTCAGTGGGTGCGTCCGACTCTTAAATAAGAGGGACGTAGGGAGATTCTTGGTCTTTTGTTACGTGAGTAGCCTGAGTTTGCTACCTAGGGATGAAGGGTACTGGGAGTGGGCTGGGGTGTGGAGTTTCAAGGGTGCTGGGGTCTCGGGAACGCAAGGAGTTCAAAGGACACTGTGCAGGTGTTGCAGCAGACTCAAGACTACATATAATTGTGTAGACCAAAAATATAGACTACGATACACAGCTGGAGTTTATAAGGATAACCAAAGGAAGTGCAAAGAAGGTCATGGAAAGGCGGGGATACTAAGCTGTCATGAGAGAGACGACTGTGGAGATATAAGCATCCCGAAACAACGTTAAAGGATATGAAGATTATAAAGCAAGGAAAGCTGCAGAACGTGAAGACATCACCAGGATGAAGTATCGTTCAATATAATGAAAGAAGAATGGTGGGGTATACTGGGGAACGAGGAAGCTAAGGAGGAAAATGTAGTGATGAATGTAGAGAATCATAACACTGGCAGCTAGGGCTGGGAGAGACTCTTTAGGGCACTTTCTAATGCTGAAGAACTCATCATATGCCACAAAGTGGTGGCTGGCCTTCTGTTGCATGAAAGCCTTTTTGAGCGCTGCCCAGGCCTTAGTAGGGTCATCCTGGTCTGCTCTGATGTGGACTCTCTGGTCTGGGGCAACATTGAGCATTAGCTTACCAGCTGCCTTGTCTTGTTTGATGTCCCAAGCAGTTTGCTCAGGACCAGATGTAGTGGGGCAGAGTTCCTTGCCATCCACAAGGTGCCAGAGGCCCTTAGAGCGAAGGAGGGCCTTCATTTCCTCACTACAGGTGGTGTAGTTGTTGCCATTAAGAGGTGAAATGTGGTGGTTGTGGTTTTTAGAGGACATGGTGAAGTGGAATAGATAGAGTAAATGAGGAAGCAAAGAGTCTTGATAGTGGGACCAAGAAGTGGAAAATTTTCAGTGGTGAAGAAGCGCAAGGCAATGGTAAATGGAGTGCAGTTAAAGTGGGGGGCTCATAACCTGTTAACAGCTGGAATACACTCAGCTGGAGTTCACTGTTAGAAACTAGTATATTAAGATGAACTAAGTATATATTACCTGGAGTTCACTGTTAGAAACTGGGAATCACAAACAGTGAACTCTGAGGCTTGTATAGAGCATGGTAATAATGTCTACAAACATAAACAATCAACCATATTCAGGTTGAGCACTGCTTATACTCTAAATGGTAAAAATGTGTAATCAATAACTATAACACTATCTATCCAGTCATTATGCAATCAATAACTGTAACAAAGGAGTGGTGCAATGATGAGGTGCAGTGGAGATGGATGGGAAAGTCACAGGTCTAGCACTAAGGCTATGAAAGTCACCAGGAATGGTGTGAGAGGAGCCAAAAACTGACTTGAGTCGTTGACAGGATGTCTGGGTGCACAACATAGTGAGTATAACAAGTACAAGTATGAGTTTGAATATACTGTCAAGTCCAGGTCCTCCGGATGAGTCTGACAATGTTGAAACAGAGTTGTAACAGGAGGGTGAGGAAAGGATGGGTGGAACAGAGGGGGCAAGGACATTTGGTGCAGGACTTATGTGTCATGCCCTTGTACTTGTTATCCTTGGAGTCAGAGGTCAGATGAGTGCAGAGCTCAAGGTCAGAAGCATGAGAAGGAGACTAATTTAATATTCAAACTAAAGTATATACAAGTTGGAGTACCATATTTGTACTATGGAGTCCAGATGGATTAGTAATGGAATGTGACAGGTTGTCAAAGATGAAACAGAATGAGTAATGATATATCAAAGTTGGAGACAGGTTGGGGACATGCCCAAGACAGGTTAGAGACAAGTTAGAGACAGATGTCCAAGATGGGTCCAGGACAGGTTGGAGACTGTGACAATCCTTGCTGTCTCGTATACAGTCTCTGGTAGACTCTTCATCGCAACGGACTTAGCGTATACTTTTGCTTGATCTTATCTTATCATTTCATGACTAATCTGATCGTGCTTATCTTCTGCTCTTCTTCCCAATCAGATCTATCTCCATTTGGCTATTCTTTGACATGGCCATTACCGTGTTCCTTCTAGACTTCTACTGCGTGTAGCCAATGCCCTTTTAATCACCACGTGATTCTTTTCATTTCCGTGCTGTGCATGGCTATGGCACAGCCCAGTTCATTACCGCTGCTGCGGCTTCTCTTCCATTTGATCTGCCACCCGCAGTATCAAACATGTTATTCATTTCCGCTCCCCTCAGCCCTAGAGGCTATGGTATGCCTTTATCGCTATTGGATAGCTACAACATGGACTTTTACCTTAGTCGCTGCCCTACTGTGTAGGCATAGCATTCTACCTAATCAGGTATTAGGGTTAGACAAACATGTACAAATAGTATAGTAGTATATAAACCCCAAGAATGACGCTGGGTAGATCCCCAGTCTAGTCTCTTGGTTTTCTCCAGAACTCGACTACTAAGCCACTCTCGCCACCTCAAACTCTTTCCTCAACAGAACAAGTTAGTAGTCTTTTCTTCTTTTAGCTGATAGTTGTAGTAGAGCCGGTTCAAGTTCCCCAGAGGGTTCTGCCATTTCAGAGACAGATGTTGGGCTGTCACACTAAGTGAGACACCTGCTCAGAGGAACTAAGAATAAAAATAACTGAAGGAGATCATATGAATCAGGAATATGAGAGACAAGATAAGAGATATCTACGAGATTGTACCAGAGATTGTACCAGAGATCATGCCAGAGAGTACCAGAGTACTGGAGTTGAAGCAGTATGTGACAGCTAAGTCCATTGTGACTAAGAGTCTACTAGAGACCATATACAAGATGGCAAGGATTGTCACACTAGGGCTGAGGGGAGTGAAAATGAATAACATGTTTGATACTGCAGGTGGCAGATCAAATGGAAGAGAAGCCACAGTAGCGGTAATTAAGGGGGCTGTGCCATAGTCATGCACAGCACAGAAATGAAAAGAATCACTTATTGATTAAAAGGATGTTGGCTACATGCATTAGAAGGTTAGAAGGGCATGGTAATAACCATGGCAAAGAATAGTCAAATGAATTTAGATCTGATTGGAAAGAAGAGCAAAAAATAAGCACAATTAGATTAGACAAAGAAGATAAGATAAGATCAAAGAAAAAGTGTATGTTAAGTCCATTGCAATGAAGAGTCTATCAAAGACCACATACAAGACAGCAAGGATCGTTACAAAAACCATCCTTGCCCAGCTAGATGCTGGTCATTCTGTTTGCTCTATTGCATCCAGCACTAGTGTGGGCATTGCTACCATATCTAAGCTTTGCTCTAAAAAGTGTTTTGATCTTCAAAAGTCTGTTGGAGGTTGTTTTTCCAAGCTTTCTCCTGCCAATATTTGCTATGCTATTCATCTTATCACTACTTATAAGGCAGAGAATGCTGTCCAGGTGACCAAAGCCCTCTCCACCATCATTGACAAGCTTCTCCATTCTAATACCATTTGTTGTTACTTGAAAAAATCTAGGATGAAAGCTATAGTTAAGGCCAAATGTTCTTTTCTCTCTAAGAAGCATCACAAGGTCCATTTGAACTTTGCTACTGCTCATTAACATTGGACTGTAGAGGATTGGAAAAGGATAATATGGTCAAATGAGACCAAAATTAATAAATTGGGGTCAGATGGGTGCAAATGGATGTGAAAAAAGCCAGGTAAAGGCCTTAGTGATAGGCTGGTACAAGGAACAGTTAAGTTTGAAGGAGGTTCTGTGATGATATGGGGGTGTATGACTTGGAATGAAGTTGGCCATACTGCTAAGATTAATGGTAGGATGGATGAAAATCTTTACCTTTAAATTTTGAAGGATGAACTACTAAATACTCTTCAGTATTATGATCTCAATCCTCCTGACATTATCTTTCAGCAGAACAATGACCCCAAGCATACTTGCAAAAAGGTAAAGGAGTGGCTAGAAGAGCAGGATTTTGAGACTATGGTATGGCCTGTGACGATCCTTGCCGTCTCGTATACGGTCTCTGGTAGACTCTTCATCGCAACGGACTTAGCATATACTTTTTGCTTGATCTTATCTTATCGTTTCATGACTAATCTGATCGTGCTTATCTTCTGCTCTTCT
>JBBPUB010000501.1:0-13365 GCA_038094415.1 Xerocomus alliaceus
TGCAAGCTGTTATACTTGGTATGCTGGTCTGGCTATGAAGGTACTGAAGATGAGACCTCCTGGCTTCTAGCCACGGAGCTTGGACATGCCTCCGAACTTGTTGACAACTTTCATCTGCAGTATCCAGACAGGCCCAGTTCTTCCTCCGCTTGATCGCTTCATTTGATCTCGCTCTGTGCAGCCAAAACATGTCCATTCCAGTTACATGCAATGTCCTTCTACCTACACTATGCCTCCAACTCAGACTCACTCCCCGACTCCTCCTCTGTGAACTCCCTCCTCATTGCCTCTTTCTCCTCTGCCCCCAACTCCACTAACTCCACTGCCACCTTTTCCTCTGCTCCACTCTCCACCCCTGTGTCCATGTCCGTGCCTGACCCATACACCTCCTCTGCCTTCAGCTGCACCAGCTCCTCCACCACCTGCATCTGGCAGATCTGCCACCTTGTTTGTAACCAGACTGCCTCCTGGAGTCCCTTGATCGACTCTGAAATGCCCCAGAGGGCCTTCAGCCACTCCAGAGCCAAACCCCCCGAGCCACTAGGCCCAGCTATGGTGCTACTCCCCTCCGTCCTTGCCCACTTTGCTGGCCTCTCCAATTCCACTTTGGCCCTCTTCCTCTGCCACTTTGGCCTCTCCTCTCCGGGCTGCTCGCACTTCACCTTCGCCTCACGGCACTCCACGCACGAGGTCAACTTGCCCAGCCTGAGCTGACACTTGAGCCCATGCTTGTCACACCTCTGGCATACAGAAGGGCTGCTCCACGCCCACGCCTTTCCCTTGCTCTGGCTTTGCTGAGCGGTTACCTCCACTGCCTATGGTTGGTCAGTCCTGGTCGGTTCCTATGGGGCAGCACTTACCCTTTTTTTCATGGCCTCCTCTGCCACTTTCCGTGCCTGCTCCACCCTCCATGCCTCCAATGCCGCTGCCTCCCTCTTTCTCCTCGCCTCCTCCTCTGCCTTTCTCTGTGCCTCCTTTTCCTTCCTCACCTTCACCCTCTGCCTCTGCTCCGCTGCCTTTGTGTTCCACAATGCATCATCATCGTCCTTACATTCTGTGAGACAGGCATCATTCCACTCCTTGATGTTGGCGTATGGTTGTTGTTTTTTGGACATGGTGTTGGTTCAAAGTTAAGATGCGACCATGGGCTAACCAGACTTATAAATTGGGGCACAATTAAATTCAGGCTCTGCCACTCCATATTGTCTACTGGCTAACAGCCTTCAGGGGTTCAGGCCTAAGGGGAGAATACTATCACATACCACTCCAACTCTGGTACTCTGGTACTCTCCAGCATGATCTCCAGTACGATCTCCATATAAATATGGTACTCCAACTGGTACATACTTCAGTTTGAATATTGAATTAATCTCCTCCTCACACTTCTGACCTTGAGCTCTGTGCTCATCTGACCTCTGACTCCAAGGATAATGAGTACAAGGGCATGACACATAAGTCCTATGCCAAACTTCCTCACCCCCTCCGTTCCACCCATCCTTTCCTCACCCTCCCATTGCAACTCCATTCCAGACATCATCAGACTCGTTTGAAGGACCCAGACTTGACAACCCCACACCTCCAGCATCCCCTACCCCCAGATCTAGGCAACTCCCTAGATCTCTCCATGTTACTCCTACAGGAACTCTCTTACACTCTAGACCCAGAACCCCTCTCACACCTTCACATCCACAGACCCCACTACTCCATACTCATACCTCATCCCCAGTCACCTCCATGTTCACCCATACCACTAAGCTTAAGATGGCCCTTCCTGCCAACTTCTTTAGTAATTCAGATAACACCACATACTGGATTAAGACCATGAAGGCCTACTTCTCTATCAATCCCACACTCTATGCCAACAACAACAACAAGATCATGACCATACTCAACAAGCTCAGTAAGGGTTAAGCAATTCCCTTCTCTAAAATGTGGTATAATAAGCTAGCTGATGCCACCACCCTTGTCTCTAAAAAGACATTCAATAAGTTTGTTCAGAATTTTGAGGGTACCTTCTTTCCCTTTAACACCAAAGCCACTGCCCACCTTGCCCTGTCCAAGCTGATATAGAAATCCTTCCATAAGCCCAACAGAGAGATAGATAACAAATTTCAGCAGTACATCACTAAATTCCAAAACCTTGCCACCTAAGCTGATATTATAGACCATGCTATGCTCATAGACACTTTCTTCCTAGGCCTCAATTAGAGGCTTGCCATCATAATCCTATCCATGGACAAAGTCCCCACCCTCATTGAAAAATGGCTTAACAAAGCCAAGACCTTTTATACCCAGCAGGCTTATATTGATGTCTTGAAGAAGGGCAAGACCACTCCTTCCCTCCCTAGAACCCCCAGAGACCCCAACACCATAGATATTGATGCAGTTCAACTTATCAAGTTAACCCCCCAAGAACATGCCAAGTGCATTAGAGAAGAATGATGCTTTTAGTGCTAATACATTGGCCACAATGCCACCTAGTGCTGCTTCTATCCTTGTAACTCCCAGACCCAGACCATCACCACCACTACCACCACTCCATCCCAGATCACCACCATCTTCACAACCCCTGCCATTGCCCCTGCTCTAGCAATCATACCTCCTTGTGCCCCCACCATCTCCACCTTATAGACATTTATTCAACAGCTCCAAACTTAGGAGAAGAATGAGAATTAGATCCTCCAAGTTCTTCAAGCATGCTATGAAGACTCCCCTAATGACCAAACCCCTGTGTCATCTTTTTAGAAGGAGAGGGTGTGTTAATATCTCCCTTTCATGTATTAGTAGAACTGTCTAGCTATAGGACAATTAGAATCCCTATTTGCCTTCAAGTGCAGTCTAAAACCATTGAAACCATTATATTAATTGATAGCAGGGCCACTGGCAACTTTATTAACTCCTCTCTAGTTCCCTCCCTTCACATAGGCATAAAAGCCCTCAAAAAATCCATAAAGACTTGAAACATCAATGGAATCAAAAACCACTATAGCACCATTAGAGTAAAGCTTAGGGCAAAGCTTACATATAAAGACTTCACAAACAACATAGATCTACTTATCCTTAGACTTGGTAAAAAGCAGATGATCCTTAGGATGCCTTGGCTGTGGAAGTGAAATCCCCAGGTTGACTGGAGATTGAAATCCCTTCTGCTCCCACAGGATCACCTCAAAGAAAGTCTCAACAAGATCACTATCTCAATCCAGCTTGCTTAGGAAAACCTTCCCCAGACCACCATACTCCCAAAGTGGTGTAAAGAATACAAAGACATATTCTCTGAGTCCACATTCAATGCCCTACCCCTGCATTACCCTTATAATCATGTTATTGACCTGAAATCCTTCTTTCTCCTGAAGATAGCTAAGGTATACTCTTTAAACCCAAAAGAGAAGGAGGCAAGCAAAACCTTTGTCAATGAGAATCTAAAGACTGGTCACATTCTCCCCTTAAAATTTTCACAAGCTTCTTCATTTTTCTTCATTCCCAAAAAGGATGGCATGCTATATCCTTGCCAAGATTACCAATATCTCAACTCACATATTATCCACAATGCCTACCCTCTGCCTCTTATCTCTGATCTCATAGACAACATAAAGGAATCCATACTATTCACCAAACTAGACATACAGTGAGAATACAACAACATCTGCATTCATAAGGAGGATCAATGAAAGGCTGCTTTCATTACTTCCCTTAGACTCTATGAACCCACTATCATGTTCTTTAGATTCTGTAACACTCCCCCCACTTTCCAAGTATTCATGAATCACATCTTCACTGATCTGCTAGTTGAGGGCTGGCTAAAAATTTACATGGACAATATTGGGATTCACATGAAGAACAACCTCACACTACACCATCTACACACTAAACTAGTATTCAATTGACTAAGGAAACATAGGCTGTTACTAAAGTTGTCAAAATACTCATTCAACACCCCCACCATAGAGTACCTTGGAATAATCATTGGTCAAGAGGAGTTAAAGATGGACCTGGTAAAACTCAAAGCCATTAAAGAATGGCAACCACCCACCTTCATCAAAGGAATCTGCAGCTTTTTGGGATTCACTAACTTTTATCAGAAGTTCATCCCCAATTTCTCCAATATTATATTTCCACTCACCCTTCTTACTCATAAAAATAAGCCATGAGAATGGATGCCCCAACAACAGACTGCCTTCAAGACACTCAAAGATGCCTTCATTTCTGCCTCTGTCCTTGCACTTCCTGACACTAGCAAATCATTTTTCATCATGACTGACATGTCACTCCTTGCAGCTGGAGCCATACTACTCCAGAACAATATAAACAGGGATGCTCACTCCTGTGCCTACTTCTCTAAAACCTTCTTAACAGCAGAATGAAACTATGACATCTATGATCAGAAACTACTTGCTGTCATCCTAGCATTGGAGGAATGGAGGCAATACCTTTCCAGTTCTACATACCCAATCACAGTCATCACCAACCACAAGAACCTATCTTATATGCAGAATCCTAGAAAGCTCTCTAGATGACAAGCTTGCTGGTCCCTCTTCTTACAGGATTATAACCTCATATGGCAGATAATCTCAGGCATCCAAATGGGCCCTACTGATGTCCTATTCCAATAATCCCTTTTGGACACCTTCATGAATAATGCCAATTCTTCCATCATTCCTGAGCCAATTATTATCCAAGCCCTTAACACTGCACTTCTTCATAAAATCTGAACCTCCTTGTCCTTAGATCCCATAGTCCTTTGAGCCTTGAAAGCCCTGCAGTTGAGCTCTCCCCTTTTCTCCAGATTAGCCATATTAGACTGGAAGTTCAATAATGGTTACCTCTTTTACAGAGACAGGTTATACATTCCCCCTGATCACCAGTCCTCCCTGCTCCACACCATTCATTCCTTACTGACAACTGGACATGCAGGTCAATTTCACACCAAAGCCCTCCTGAAAAGAGACTTCTAATGGCTGGAACTAGTGACATTCATCAAAAACTTCATTAATGGCTGTGCCATTTGTCAAACATCCAAAGCTAACACTCATTCCATCTCTCCACCAGTGTCACCAATTTCCTCCACCATCACCCTTCCATTCAAACAGCTTTTTATCAATCTGGTTACCAATCTGCCCATTTTGAAGGGCTTTGACTCCATCATGGTCATGGTCAACCATGGGCTTACAAAGGGGATAATTCTCATCCCCTGTCATAAAACAATCAATGCACTGGAAGTAGTACATCTTTTCTACAACCATATATTCAAATGATTTAGAGTATAGGACTCTATCATCTCAGATCAAGGATCACAGTTCATCTCAGCACTGGCTTGAGAACTAGCCAGACTACTCCACTATAACATCAAGTTGTCTACTCCATATCACCCACAGACAGATGGTTAAATGGAAAGGACCAACCAGGAAATGGAGACCTACCTTCAGATCTTTTGTGGCAATAATCACCATGAGTGGGCTAAATTCCTCACCACTGCTGAGTTCCAGCACAATTCATATCCCCACTTGTCCACTCAGAAATCTCCATGTAGCCTAATAATGGACTATGAACCCTAAGCATTCCCTGCTCTCACAACAACATTTATCCCTGCACTCTCTTTTAGAATGGAGTCCTTAGTCAAAGTAAGGGATGAGGCACTTGCAGCTCATGACCTGGCTAGACAGGTCATGACTAAACATCAAACTCATAAGTTCTCCCCTTGGAAAGTCAGAGATAAGATATGGTTGAAAGCCATCCACCTCCACATTCCTTTCCCCTTTAGAAAACTAGCACCCAAGCAAGTAGGTCCATTTAAAGTCACCCAAGTCCTCTCTCCACTAGTCTATCATCTTAAACTCTCCAAACTCTGGAAGACCCATAATATGTTCCATGCCTCCCTCCTCTTCTTTTTTAGACAAACAGAAGCACATGGTCCATCATTCCTGGAACCCCCATCAGAGATCATAGATGACAAAGAAAAATATGAAGTCAAGGCCATTTTGGCCCACAAAGGTACCCCTAGTCAGTATTGTTACCTCATCAAATGAAAAGGATATACCCCATCTGAAAATACCTGGAAACCTAAAAGTAATCTCTGTCACATAGTCTCCATTTTGACAGATTATAAATGCCACCACCAACTGCAGTAACCAGAACCCACCATGGACCACATTGACTACTAGCTCATCACTTCCATCATTCTCCTCTATCTTATCCTCCTCACCACTGTAGCCATCACTATTTATTGGGCCACTATACTCCCCTCTCAGTAGTAAATGCCCATTGATTCCACCACTCATATCATTCTAGAAAATGCTTTCACCCACCTTGTCCATCTCATTATCACTGTCTGGGTATGCATGTCTTAGATTCTTATATATGCAGCCCTTCTTCTTGCCCACCTCAGCCACATTCATCCTTTACAGCACCATTCTCACAGATTCCCAGCTCCTCCACACCATCAAGGAACTTCCCCTCTATCAGGATGATGAAGTCACTCAGAAGTTGGTGTGCTTATTTCATGAAACTGCTTATGTATAGTACTATCACCATCATTATGCTCCCTCTGATCTTCCTCCTATGTTTGGCCTACCCTTATATTTAACTATTAACAAACTTTCCAAGCATATTCTCTTTATACTACATCTATTCAGTTTTGATACCTACATTTCCATGCTTGCACTGGACCTTATCTTCCCTATGTTCAGACAAATTTACCTTTTACTTATACTATTGGAATAAGACCACTATCTCACTTTGCTTACTGCAGATTCTTCTACCCATAATGTTACCCCCTCTTTGCCTGTCATTACCACTGCTCCTTCCTTCCCTGTCCTATAGATTCCTTCTCTTGTCAAACAGATCTCCTCCTCTCCATGGTCTGCCTTCCTCACTACATCACTCTCCACTACCATCATGTTCTTGGACACAGAAGGACCACTAGGTATCACCTTGTATGTTCTGAACTTAGACATCATGGCCTCCAATAGAGAATTCCTCCTGACCTTGCTCAATGGCCAATATATCCTATTCTCCTCTTCTCAAGTCCTCATATCCCCAACTCAACCTCTGCCTGCTTCCCCATCCACTATCTGCTTTCAGTGCAGAGGTAGGGGTTACTATAGAACAAATTGCTCACAGTACCAATGCCTAACCTGCCATACCCTGGCCCCAATACATAATACTTGTAGCTGCCTTCAAACCCAATGTACCTTCTGTCAGAATTGGGGGCATAAACCTTGCTTTTGTCCTTGAAGGATGTATTCCACTTGTGAAAAACCTGGACATGTCTAAGACAACTGTCTGTTTAAGCATTACTTCATTTCTCAGATGATAGCAATCTTTGGAGGACCTTTTAGAGGATAAGATACTGGAACCAGGGGTTCCAGTGTATAAAGGGAGTATTGTCACAATCCTTTACCTTTGTTATCATGTATTTCTCATTATACTTTTGTTTCCCCACTTTTATCCTTCTTTCTTCATCTTATATGAGGATAGATATTTTCTTCTTGCAGTATCTTCTCATTCCACAGCCTTTCTTTCTTTGGATGCTGTCATATGCTATTCCTACTCTGAAACTCCACATCCAACTCCTCAACAACTCTGGAGTGATCTCCTTCATTCACATGTGTAGAACCTCTGGACCCATGTAACATTTCCTTTTATGTTCATCTTTGTTCTCTGATTGGCTATGCCTGTCCATTTTGTTGGATCTTCATTCTTAGATGCACAGTCCAGCATATCGCATCTCTAGTGCATAGCTCCAGATTTCTCATTTCTATCTTACTCATTATTCTGTTCCACAGCTACTCCATTAGTAATGTGATACAACTCTGGTAGTATAAATATTGTAGTTACTTTGTTGTATGATCCTCAGTCTGAATATCAATTTAAATAACTCTGGTTGTCTCCCTTCTTATCCTTACATCCCTTCTTTGAAGAGTCAAACCTATGCAAGGTGCAACACATAAGTTCTGTGCCAAGACTCACCCCTCTGCTCTGCTACTCTGCTCCTACACCCATGTCCTCAGACTTCCTTCTGAAGGACTGGAGTGACCGATCTTAATAGTATATTCAGACTCCCAATTGTGTAGGTTTTCCATCAACATCAAGCATAAGCAGTTGTCAGTACTACCCATCCCAATGCAAAGCCCTTCAGTTTGCATTTGGTAGTTATCACTCCATCCCAGGCAACCTCCTCAGCATCTCTGCTCACCCTCAGTCCTTCACCTCTGCACATCTCATACATCATGGAAGCTATGTCTTCACAACCCCTAGATCATCTGTGGGCACTCCACCACCTGGAGATAGACATACTCAGTCTTCTTCATCACACTCCACTCATTCCAGTGCTTGTTCCACTCCTAGAAACAGCACTCCACTTGCCTTCAAACCTTTCACACAATTGGCTAACACCATCAAAGCCATAAACTCTGAACTCCTGTCCAACTCTGCTTTGACCACTCCTAAAATCCATTCACTGGATTGTTTTAATGGTCTCCATTCATCAAAACTCTGTTCCTTCATTGCACAATGTGAACTTAACTTTCAAGCTTGTCCACACTCATTTCACACTAATCAAGCCAAGATCACATTCATGCAGTCTTACCTCTCCAGCACTGCATTAGAGTATTTTAAGCCAGACCTCCTTGGAGTTGACACTCCACAGAATTGTTTCTTATGGATAAATGATTGGTATTCATTCCTTCACAAACTTCAGTTGAATTTCAGTTCTTACAACCCAGTTGCCAATGCTAAGGCAGCTCTTGCATCACTTCACATGTTCAACTCCAAAAGGATCTCCCAATACATAGTTGAGTGGAATTGTTCTGCTTCTCAGGTCCAAGGATGGGGCTCTGGTGCACTCCTCCAAAGCTTTTACTTAGAACTTCCTAATCACATCAAAGATGAACTTTCTCATCTTGAGAAGCCCTCCACTATCTATGAACTCCATTTTATGGCTCAGAAGATTGACCACCAGTATTGGAAACACCAGAAAGAATGAACTGATAACCCTCCTCCCTTCTCTGACTTTTCTTCATCAACTCCGGATGAGCCTCCCATAGATCCTCTCTCACTCTTAGACATTCCCACTAAAGTATCATCTGCAACTCATGACCTCCCATCCTCCAATTCATCCAACCCTCCAACTCCATTCTTAGGCTCTGACAGTCACCTTTGTCCAGAAGAACAACTTCACCACATCAACCTCACACTCTGTATGTTCTGTGGTTTTGCAGGACACTCTGTGATCTCTTGTCCCTGCTCCAACTCTCATGTCGCCATGATGCATGCATCTGTTCCTTCCTCCATGTCCTCGAGTTCCTCTGACTCCTCTTTCTCATCAGATGATTAACCCCCACTCTTCTCTGGACCTCTACCCTACCTATCTTTATCCCTGTACTATCTAGTATCTGGTATACTCTGTTTAATTTTGTTCTCTCTAATACTCTGATTTCATTTTCACCTGTGTTTACTTGTCTTTTTCTCCATTTGTTTATTTCTTGTCTTTCCTTTTCAACCTTTTGCCCCTCCAATCCTACCATATCCCAATTCCGCACCTCTGATATTCCACTGTGTTGACCTGATGCACTCTGTATTAGATGTGGCATTCTAATGTATACTTTGCATACCTCATTGGATTCCAGACTCATGCACCATCAGATACCACTTAGCCCTTCCACTTTTTCATCTGTTAATGACTTGGGTTTGGGGAGCAACTTCTTCCAGGTACTAATGTTCAAAATGCCAACCCTCCAGGCTCACTCTGTCCTGTCCACTATGACTTTGTTCCTCTGGACATCTGCCTTTTGGCACCTCCATCTGCTCACCTTTCCCTGGCCTTTGCGTCATCTCTACTGCCTCAGCTTAAGAGGGGGATAGAAGTCCATCCACATCATTCTGGTCTTCACTCCTCTGCACTTGCATCCCCCATACATATCCATACCCTACATGCACTCTGCACAACTTCACACAACTTCTATGGTAGTTCCATTCTGCCTTTCTTTCTACTCTTCTGTTCCTTTGTTTTCACAGAATCAGCTTTATAACGTGGGCTATTTACAAGTGTCCACTACTCTGATTCACAGTCCACCACCAATGAGCTGGCCTTGCTCAACTCCTTCAACTCTGCTGTCACCTCCTTTACCTCACCCTCCTCTGGCTCTGAATCCACCTCCTCTGCACCTCCAAAAGCCTGTCATGTCAGGATGTTGACCAGACTGTGCATCCAGTAGTTATGGATGCTTAGCTGATCATTCACCTTCTCTAGGGTGCACTGAACTCTAGTGATTGCCTTCACAATCCCACAAAGGGCACCAGTATAGTACCCCTCCACTCCTCCACTCCAGCTCGGCCCTGGTTCACCCTCTGTCTCCACACAGGTAGTCCTCTTCTTCTTCTTCTTCAGCCCCTCCACATTGTTATTCGCCCTTCTCTTCCTCTACTCCAGTTTCAGTTCCTTATTGGGTTGGTTCCTCATTAGGTTGTATGCACCTTTACTGCACATCAATGCAGGGCTGACATGACCTTGCCTTGCCTGCTCTGGCCTCACACTCCAAGCTCCTCCACACACATCTCTTGCATGGCTTGCACTCCCAACATATTACCACCCTATGCTTTCCCTTGTCACCATGTTGCTGCACAGTGATCTCCTCTGCCTATTGACGATCAACTCTGAACCACCTTAGACACAAAGAAAACTTACCCATTGTTTCACTGCATTCTTCTCAGCTTGATGCTCTTCTGCCTCCTTTCAAGCAATCTCCACCACTTCCTCTGCCATCCTCCTCTCCTGTTTCTCAGCCTTCTGCTTCTCTTCCTTGGCCTTCTACTTTACTTCTTCCTCTGCTCTTTTTGCTTCTTCCTTCACCTTCTTCTGTGCCTCCTTCTTCTTCACCTTCATCTTTTGTTTGTGTTCTGTGTACTTCACATCTACAAGCTCCTCAACATCATCATCATGCTCGATGAGCTGGGCATCGTCCCACTCCATGATCTTCATGATATCAAACATCATAGCAGGAGATAGTGGTAGTTTGACAACAAAAGAAATTCACACTCCAGCCTTTATGCACATCCATCCATCTTTCAGACTCCACTACTTTGCCTTATATGTGCTTAAGGCCTTCAAGGGCTTAGGCCTAAAAGGGAAATACTATCATATACCATTTCTACTCCAGAACTCCACATCCAACTCCTCAACAACTCTGAAGTGATCTCCTCCGTTCATGTGTGTAGGACCTCTGGATCCATATGACATTTCCTTTTATGTTCATTTTTGTTCTCTGATTGGCTATGCCTATCCATTTTGTTGGATCTTCATTCTTAGATGTGCAGTCTGGTATATCACATCTCTAATGCATAGCTCCAGATTTCTCATTTCTGTCTTACTCATTATTCCATTCTGCAGCTACTCTGTTAGTAATGTAATACAACTCCAGTAGTATAAATATCATAGTTACTTCATTGTATGATCCTCAGTCTGAATATCAATTTGAATAACTCCAGTTGTCTCCCTCCTTACCCTTATATCCCTTCTCTAAAGAGTTAAACCTATGCAAGGCATGACACATAAGTCCTGCACTGAGACTCACCCCTCCACTCTGCTACTCTGCTCCTACACCTGTGCCCTTAGACTTCCTTCTGGAGGACCAGAGTGACCAATCTTAACAGATGCATAGTCATTCATAGTCACTTGTCCTCTTCTTGCTTTTCCTAGTACCATTACCTTAGGACACTCATCACTCCACAGCCATTTCTCTAACAACAGCTTAGTTGTCTCTATTCTTCTTGATTCTATAACATTCCATCATAGTACTTATACCCTAGTGCCCTATATTATAGTCTTCATTCTTGGTCTATGCAATAACATATAGTCTTGAGTCTGCTGCAGTCCCTGCACCATGTCCCTAGTCCTTAGCACCTTTGAGTTCACCCAGATCAAGTCCACCCTTGTACTCCTTGTTCTCAAGTAGCAGACTCAGGCTACTCACATAACAAAGCCAATATCCTCTCACACACTGAATTTAACCTCTCTATTCATAATATTTCCTCTTAAACTGGCCTAGAAAAGTCTACTATGGCCAGGATCATCAAGAAAGTCCTTTCAGATAAGGAAAACATCAAGCTAGGGTGTTCTTCTAAGCTTTTTCCTACTAATAGAAGATGAATTGTTTCTAGTATTACCACTGAAAAGGCTAAAAATGCTGTTCAGGCTATTCATCTCATCAATTCTGCCCTTTCCTCCCCCATCTTCTCCCAGACTGTTCACAATGTGCTTAAGTCTGCTTCTCTCAAGGCTATGGTTAAGAAAAAAAAGCCTTACTTGTCACTCAAGCATAGAAAACAAAGGCTTACTTTTGCTCTCAAGTATCAAAACTGGACTATGGAGGACTGGACTAGAGTCATTTGATCAGATGAGACAAAGATCAACAGGATTGGGTCAGATGGAAGGAAGTATGTGTGGAAAGTGGCAGGTGAGCCTTTGCAGGATAAGGAAATTCAAGGGATAGTGAAGTTTGGAGAAGGTTTCTTTATAGTTTGGAGATATATGGGTTGGAATGGTGTGGGGATTCTGGCAGAGATAGAGGGTAAGATGAATGCTAAGCAATATGTCTCCATTTTGGAGGACAATCTACTTCACAGCATGGAGAGTTCTAAAATTTCTAAGGAGAGCATAATCTTTCAGTAGAATAATAACTCCAAGCACTCCTCAAAAAGAGCTCAGGATTGGCTTGACTTTTATAGGATCAAGCTTTTGAATTGGCCAGCTTAGTCTCCAGATCTTAGTCCTATTGAGCATCTCTGGGAAATCTTGAAAAAAAAGCTCAACAGCTATCCAAGACCATCAAAAGAAGTATAGGGGCTTTGGAAGAGAATTGTGGTGGAGTGGGGCAAGATTGAGGTTGAGGAGTATAAAAGATTGATTGAAAGTATGCCTAGAAGATTAGAGGGAGTGATAAGGGCCAAAGGAGGGCCCACTAAATACTAAAAGTCTAGATCTGAAATGATGCTCAAATAAGTGTCCCAATGACATGTTATTTTAAAATGGCTATATCTCAGTGCCATGACAACTGAATCACATGATGTAAGTGGTGTTAGAGTGCCAAGAGCAAGTACTATCTTTGACCCTGCAAGTGTTTGATCTTGTTTGTCCCATATCTTTGGCAATTGATCCATTTGTCCAAAATGGCCCAATATTGGGACACTTTTTTGAGCCACTGTAAGTATGTGATAGCTAGGCTATTAAACCTGGCTTAAGGCCTGATCTTATATACTGTAGAAAATATGTATGTATGTATAGTAAGTATAAACATGGTAAAGACCATGAAATGTCATAATATCAGTATATCTATTGAATAGCAATAAGAACTCTCTCTTATCTATGATGTC
>JBBPUB010000502.1:0-13297 GCA_038094415.1 Xerocomus alliaceus
GAGAGGTCACTGGTGTGTGTGTGAACGTCAGTTCCGAGTCGGTATTAGGTCTGTGTGAGCGAGCAGCACACACGCACCGATCGCTTCGTACTGGGGCATCTGCGGTGGCTTGGGATCATCCCGCCTAAGCGGGGTCGGGTTAGGCCGAGGTGTCAGGGACGTAGAGCCATTTGAGGGCGGTGAGCAGGCGGAGGGTGGGTGGATCTTGCAGTGTGTCCGAAAGAATGAGACGTACCCTGGACGGGTGGCACCTCCGTCGTACCACCACCAACTCTCTCCTTGGACCCCGACGTACATGTCTCTACGAACACAGGTAGAATCAACATGCGCGGATCAACCCAGTGCGCGTTCAGGACACACCCTTGTGCGTCTTGTAGCACGTGACGGAACAGCTGGTAGTGGTACAATGACAAGTCGGGTTAACTAGTCAAGGTAAAAGGGAACTCACTAGTCAACTCAACACGCCGCACAGGCGTATTTGGACGTTTGGTCGTGGCAGACGGCACAGGGCGGTCGGGAACGCGGTGGCATCGGAGTGAACTGGGGTGTGTGGCAGTGCTAGTGGACTCTTCTTGCCGGGATTGTGTTTCCCTCGTCATCATTGACATCCACTGTGACTTGCACCTAGCTGATGAGCCGAGTTAGTGGCATCTATTACAACTGGTGTGGTTTGAGGACTGGGACCTGTGGATGAAATCACTTGTCTTGGTATAGTCAGTTGACTTGTTTTTTTTTTTGGTGTGTTCAACAACTGACTGTACAAGAGTCTAATACAACCTGTATGAAAGTGACATTTGTCATGAGTCAAAAAAACATAGTTTAGTACTCACTGAAGCATTAGAAACCATTTGTCTGGTTCTTATGAGTGGGGTTTATTAAAACTAGATAGAAGGCAGGAAGCCTACTTAGTTGCCCTCAAAGGTAGAAAAACAACTGTATTACCTAGATAGAAGGTAGAAGGCCTACTACTGTACATCAGTCAGGTATAAGGTAATAAAATACTAAATGTCCATCTTAGTTGCTGCTTTAAGAGTAGAAGAACAACTGAGGGGAAAGGTGTGACGATCCTTGCTGTCTCATATACGGTCTCTGGTAGACTCTTCATCACAATAGACTTAGTGTATACTTTTTGCTTGATCTTATCTTATCATTTCATGACTAATCTGATCATGCTTATCTTCTGCTCTTCTTTCCAATCAGATCTATCCCCATTTGGTTATTCTTTGACATGGTCATTACTGTGTCCTTCCAGACTTCTACCATGTGTAGGAAATGCCCTTTTAATCACTGCGTGATTCTTTTCATTTCTGTGCTGTGCATGGCTATGGTACAGCCCAGGTCATTACCACTGCTGCGGCTTCTCTTCCATTTGATCTGCCACCTGCAGTATCAAATGTGTTATTCATTTCTGCTCCCCTCAGCCCTAGAGGCTGTGGAATGCCTTTATTGCTATTGGATAGCTACAATATGGACTCTTACCTTAGTCATTGCCTTACTGTGTAGGCATAGCATTCTACCTAATCAGGTATTAGGGTTAGACAAACATGTACAAATAGTCTAGTAGTATATAAACCCCAAGGACGATGCTGGGTAGATCCCCAGTCTAGTCTCTTGGTCTTCATCTAAACTCGACTACTTAAGCCTCAAGCCCATCTCTCAAACTCTCTACTAACTGTAGCGAGTTAGTACTTTCTTTTCTCTTTTAGCTGATAGTTGTAGTAGAACCGGTTCCAAGTTCCCTATTGGGTTCAGCTGTTTCATTAGACTAGACTCTTATCTTCTCTAGTGACCCCTTCTACTATAGAACCAGTACTAACGAGTGCTAGTGTCCTTCCCCCAGTTCCACTACTCCCTTCATTCCTTCATTGTCGGTCGCCAACAGGCAGAGCTGAGAGAAGGGTAAGAACAGGCCACACAGGTCCCGGATGGTGGGAACAGATCTGTCTCACCAGCAACAGCCTTCTTGTGAGAATTAGAAGGTTCTTTACCCAGATTCCCCCATTGGGACTCGATCATGAGAGATACGATCAACAGAGACATGAGATCAGAGAATGGCTGCAAAGAGAGCACATTGCCAGCCACCAACTTGAAGGAAGAGAACATAGTCGTCCCCCTTATAACATTAACCCCTATGAAAGAAGAGAGAGAAGAAGACAGCCCAGACCTCCTCCTTCCACCTACCCCTGACCCAAACGATTGCAGCCCAGGTTCAAGTATTATAGACATCGCTGATCAGTTACCACTGCATCAGCTGCCCTCAGAAGAAGAGAGGGGATTCTTTGCTTTAGCTTCGACAGTACAGGCAAATTTCTATAGCCGTACCTTTAATCTTCCCAAGTGCTGCCTATTAGAAGGGTGGTTGGAATACAAGTTTGAAGAAGCACCTGCAGCACTGCCACCACCTAAAAAGAGGCAACGAAGGCAATACCAGCAGGAGATAAAGAGGGGAATAGAAAGAGGAAGTAGGATAGGATTACAGAACATCCTGCCTCGCTCTTACAAATATTGAATGCAATTAATTGTCATTCTTCTCCTTTTTAGTCTGACATTTTACATCATCACCATCTATTTTCTTAGGTGGATTGCTAAGTACGCAACCGATTCACAAGTACCAATTCTCTTCATAGGAAACCAAAGCAGGACTTTCCACACACCTTACTCTGCATTTATCAGAGTCGTCCCTGCCACAAATGCCACCTCAGATGGTTGGATCTTTGAAGAAGGACTCCACCAATGCCCCCAAGACCATCAAAACTATTAGATGATTTCAATGTTTGAACTCATCCTCGCCACTTTCATAGAACTATTCTTAGTTTGCATCTTCGTCCTTTGCTGGATCATAAAACTTGTCGTTGAAAGAAACGCCCCCATACTCGCAGTAGTACATGTCTACAAAACCGAAGAAAACCCTTTTGGAATAAGCTTTGGCATAGTAAGCCCGACTAAAGCCTTTGGAGATAATTGGAGATACCACGGAGGTTGGTTTAACAAGAACGACTGGCATGTTCCTGAATTAGTCAGATCTGATCAAGAAGACGATAACGCCACAATTGCCAACTTTGATTAATCATGGCATTATCTGAACACCTCACAAATGCCCTTGATGCGCTGGCCGGATCTTCAAAGAACAATCTATCCCAGTTAGGAATTCATCTCAAAGAATATCTCGATATTCATAGCTGGGCTATGGAACAAATACTACACGAAAACAAGAAACTGCAAGAAGACATGGAAGAAATGGAAGAACAAGTCAAAGCTGAACCATCTTCCTGTGGAGGTGCTAGAATCACCAAAGTTATAGCAGATTCAGGAGAGTATGATGGTACAAGAGGAAGAAAGTTTGAAGAATGGTGGACAAAGGCCCAGGTATGGTGCCAAGAGAACATTGGTGTACTCTGTGGAGAAGCCGGAGTCAAAGCTATATTATCCTGAATGACTAAAGGAGATGCAGGAGCATTTGCATGTGCCCATCTGAATAAAATCCTAAAAGGAGATGAAACAGATTGGCCTGAATTCAAGAAGCTTATAGAGCTTCATTTCCACTTAACCAATAAGAAAGAATGGGCTAGACGCCAAATTGAGAATTTGAAACAAACCGATAAGATGTTGGTTGCTCAGTATCTCGTAAAACTGGAAAATTATCTTTCCTCAGCCGAGTATGATGGAGATTGTATCTTACAAATCATGGAAAGAAACATGAATCAAGATATGGTCAAATACCTCTTCTTACGAGATGGAAGATACAAGGACTGTGCTACATTCATGGCCAAAGTCAAAGAGTACGGAGAATGACAGGAGTTATTAGGATTCATATGGTGTGGAACCGCCGATAGAATCGCTAGACCCACTTGAGATCCAAACACTATGAACATAGATGCCATCCAAAAAGGACAGGGATCTTGACCCCTAAAATGTTTTAATTGTCAAGGACCCCACGTTGCATCAAAATGCTCTAGATCTAAAAAGGCATGTGACAAGTGCAAATTCCTTGAAGGAGGACATGCAAAATGGTGCGCTACGGGTCGTCCCTCAAGAAACATCCAAGAAATGAACTCGGAAAATGAATCAATGTCCAAAAAACCAAACAAAGGAAAAGAACGAGACTGGAGTAAATCCATTGCAGGAATGGGCTTTGATGAAGCTCATGCCTGATTCCAGGATTACGAAACCATTTCCAAGAAGGGAAAAGAGTAGGGCAACCCCCTAGATCTGGGAAAGGAGGAAGCCTGAACTGTTATGCTATTCTGGAAATAGAAGAAACTTTATCTTTGCCATCATGCAGGTCTCATCTGGATGATGAGCTTGGCTGGGATGAAACACTGGTGCTTGATTCGCATATAACCAAGAAAGGCAAAGTTTTCCCAGAAGTAGTGGAGATAAGAAGTATGGAAACTTCTATACCCATGCTGGAACAGAAACAATACGATGTAAAATCAATGTATCCTAATCTGACAGAAGCAGATCTAGATGATCTTGTCCCCGAATCCAAAAGAAAAGAATTTCATTTCCTGAGAATGATCAATCCCAAAAAGGATATAGTTCTTTCAATAAAGATAACTCCAAAGCTCAATATACCCTTCACAAAAACATTTGCCCTCCTAGATTCTGGAGCAAATGCAATCTTCATTAATCAAAGTTTTGCACAGCATCTTCATCTACCTTTAACCCCTTTAAGACACCCTATAGCGGTGTATAATGCCGATGGTACCCTTAATGCTGCTGGAAAAATAACGCATAATTGTCAGCTTGTTATGGAATATGAAGGTCATTGTGAGAAATTGACAGCAGAGGTCACCAACCTGGGAAAGTTCGAATTCATTCTGGGATATGAGTGGTTACAACGCCACAACCCAGATATAGATTGGACCACAGGATCGGTTAGATTGACAAGATGTCCCCAGCACTGTTGAAATCTCCAGCAAGGTGATTCTACCCCAAGCAAGTTTTTACAAATGCTTCGAAAAGAACAGCTAGATCAGAGCTATAATGTGTATCATTGGATAAACTCCTTGGAAAGGAGTAATGATTGGAAGAAAGTCTTAGAACAAGTACAACCAAAAGAGGTTCCCCCAGAACAACTAGTCCCAAAAGAGTATCATGATTATCTCATAGTGTTTTCTAAGAAAGACTCTGAACGAATGCCTTTACAGAAACCCTGGGATCATTCAATAGAATTGCAAGATGATTTCAAACCCCACAAAGGAAGAATCATTCCCCTTTTGATAGATGAACAGGAAGAAGTCACTGCGTTCCTAGATGAACAAATGCAGAAAGGCTATATCCGTCCTTCTAAATCTCTGCAAACATTCCCTGTATTCTTTATCCTAAAAAAGGATGGTGGGAAACAAATGGTACAGGACTACCGATATCTAAACAAACATACCATCAAGAACAATTACCCATTACCTTTAATTGCTCAGCTTGTAGATAAACTAAGAGATGCCAAATTATTCACAAAAATGGATCTAAGATGGGGATATAACAATGTCCACATCAAAGAGGGAGATGAATGGAAAGCCGCCTTCATATGTTTCCAAGGAGCATATGAACCCCTTGTGATGTACTTCAGATTATGCAATTCCCCTGCCACATTCCAGGCCATGATGAATGAAATCTTTGCTGATATGAATGACGTGGTAGTAGTCTACATCAACAATCTATTAATTTTCACCAAAACAGAAGATCAAGTGGAACATGATCAAATCATGCTAGAAGTATTATGATGCTTAAAGGAGAATGACCTCTTTGTGAAAGCCCCCAAATGCTGCTTTTGTGTCACTGAAGTAGATTTTCTTGGCATGATTGTGGGAAAGAACGGCATTTCTATGGACCCAAAGAAGGTTGAGGCTATAACTCAATGGCCCATTCCCTCGAATGTCAAAGGAGTAAGAAGCTTTCTAGGATTAGCCAACTTCTATCACCGCTTTATTTCCAATTTCTCTCAAGTGGCTAGACCACTTAATGATTTGTTAAAGAAAGAAACCCTATTTAAATGGGGCTTACCTCAGCAAGAAGTGTTTGAAACGCTTAAAAATGCTTTCATTATGGCTCCTGTCCTAGCCTATCCAGATATATATTGCGAATTTTGCCTAGAAGTCAATGCTTCAGACTACGCCATGGGAGCAGTGCTTTCCATCAAGAAAAATGACAAATGGCATCCTGTCACTTATGCTTCACATAGTATGCAACCAGCAGAACGGAATTATCCTATCTCTGATAAAGAAATGCTCTCAGTAATACAATCTTTAGAAGAATGGAGACATTATCTCGAAGGAGCTAGATTTCCTGTGGAAATCTGGAATGATCACCAGAATCTTCAATGGTATCAGATGAGGCAAGATCTTAATTGCAGACAAGCGAGATGGGCGCAATATTTATCTAGATTCAACCTAAAATGGATTCATAAGCCCGGAGCTACCATGGGAAAAGCCGATGCGCTCTCTAGACAAGAAGATCACACTATTGGAATTGATCAAGATAATAAAGGAGTCCTGGTAATTCTGCTGGAGCAGATTGGATCTATGGAGCAAGATACTCCAATTCTCATCTCCGATGAAGGCGAATGACTCAATAAATCTATATTCAATAAGCTTTGCAAGCTAACAGAGAAAGATACCATATATCTTGGCCAAAAACACTTTTTACTTGAAGGAGAAGATGGCTTGTTGCACGATCTGCAAGGCCACATATACATATCAGATTCTGCCTTGATTAAGATGGACATTCTCAGACTCTATCACAATTCCCCAATAGCGGGTCACCCTGGATATGAAAAAACATTGGAGTTGATTTCCTGCTTCTATTGGTGGCCAGGAATATCTACATTTGTATGGAAATACATTAGTCATTGTGAATGATGTCAATGATTCAAAGGAACCAACAAAGCCCCTAGTGGATTATTACAACCCCTTCCTATTCCGGAAAGACCCTGGAGTCATATTTCCACAGATTTCATCACCAATCTACCGAAGTCTAGATCTTATGATGCCATTCTCACAGTCATAGATTGATTTTCCAAAGAAGTTGAACTCATTCCATGCACCAAGCAGTGCAGTGCCTTAGATACAGCACAACTTTTCCTTAATCACGTATGGAAGCATCATGGCCTTCCATCCTCCATTGTTTCAGATTGTGGACCTCAATTTGCTGTGCAAGTAATGATGGAAATTAACAAGGCATTATCTATTGAAACCAAGCTTAGCACAGCTTTCCATCCACAGACAGATGGACAATCTGAGATTGTTAATAAAGAAGTTCAGAAGTTTTTGAGAATTTTCTGTTCCAAAAAACAAGATCAATGGGCCAATTGGCTTGCCGTTGCCCAGTTTTCCATTAATTCCAAACAACATGCTTCTACCAAGAAGACCCCCTTTGAAGTCACGCATTCATATCATCTAAGAATAGGAAAAGAACTGCTTAAGATGGATAAAGCACCTGCTGCAGTAAGATTTGCCAATGAAATGGCCACCACTTTTGATCAAGTATGGCAAAATATGAAAGCGGCACAGGCACATCAGAAAAAGTATGCATATCAATCTCACAGTGATTCACCAAGATATAGCGTGGGCCAACAGGTTTGGTTATCCACTGAAAACCTTAAACTCATGCATGCTTCAAAGAAGCTCTCTGAAAGATGGCTTGGTCCATTTACCATTACTAAGATGGTGGGAACCAATGCAGTAGAATTGAAACTTCTCTGATCCATGAGGATTCATCCAGTTGTTAATATTTCCCACATTAAACCGTACAAGAAACGCCTAGAAGGTCAGCCAGTTGAACGGCCTGGTCCTGTAAAGGTTACGGAAGATAGGGATAATGAATGGGAGGTTGATTTCATTGTGGACAGCAGGTATCGGCAACACTGACTAGAATATCTGGTGCACTGGAAAGGATATGATGAAACGGAACAAACTTAGGAGCTGCGCTCCAACCTTACTAATGTCAAGGAGGCTATTTCTGACTTCTATAAACAACATCCCTCGGCTCCGTGAGCCCTTACTATCGAACCTGATTAGTTCCTTTTCCTCTTCCAGAAACGTCCTGCAAATATTACTATAGTTCCAACTCATTGTCTCCCCTTTGATCATTTGGACAATGATCTTTAAGCGGGGGGTAGTGTGACGATCCTTGACATCTTGTATATGGTCTCTGGTAGACTCTTCATTGCAATGGACTTAGCGTATACTTTTTGCTTGATCTTATCTTATCATTTCATGACTAATTTGATCATGCTTATCTTTTGCTCTTCTTCCCAATCAGATCTATCTCCATTTGGCTATTCTTTAACATGGTAATCACCATGTCTCTTCTGATCTTCTACCGCATGTAGCCAATGCCCTTTTAATCACTGTGTGATTCTTTTCATTTCCATGCTATGCAGGGCTATGGCATAGCCCAGTTCATTACCACTGCTGTGGCTTCTCTTCCATTTGATCTGCCACCTGTAGTATCAAACATGTTATTCATTTCCATTCCCCTCAGCTCTAAAGGCTGTGGTACGCCTTTATCGCTAGTGGATAGCTACAACATGGACTCTTACCTTAGTCGCTGCCCTACTGTGTAGGCATAGCATTCTATCTAATCAGATATTAGGGTTAGACAAACATGTACAAATAGTCTAGTAGTATATAAACCCCAAGGACGACGCTGGATAGATCCCCAGTCTAGTCTCTTGGTCTTCACCTGAACTCGACTACTTAAGCCTCAAGCCCATCCCTCAAACTCTCTACTAACCATAGCAAGTTAGTACTTCCTTTTCTCTTTTAGCTGATAGTTGTAGTAGAACTGGTTCCAAGTTCCCTATTGGGTTCAGCTGTTTCATAGATGATCTCAATGTTTGAGCTCATCCTCACCATCTTCATAGGAATCTTTCTAATCTGCACCACCGTACTTTGCTGAATCATAAAACAAGTCATTGAATGCAATGTGCCCCTATTCGCAGTAGTACACATATACAAGACTGAAGAAAACCCTTTTGGAATAAGCTTTGGCATAGTAAGCCCAACAAAAGCATCTGGAGATAACTGGAGATACCAAGGAGGCTGGTATAATGATAACTGGCACATCCCAGAATTAGTTAGATCTGACCAAGAAGACGATAATGCCACTATCACTGCCTTTGATTAGGTAAAACATGGCATTACCTGAACACCTCACCAACATGCTTGATGCACTAGCTGGATCATCTAAAAATGACTTATTCCAATTAGGGATTCATCTCAAAGAGTATCTTGATATTCATAGCCAGGCTATAGAACAAATATTACATGAAAACAAGAAATTGCAAGAACACATGGAGGAAATGGAGGAACAAGTTAAAACTGATTCCTCATCCCATGGTGGTCCTAGAATCACCAAAATTGTTGCTGATCCAGGAGAATATGATGGTACAAAAGGAAGGAAGTTTGAAGAATGGTGGATAAAAGCCCAAGTATGGAGAAACAAAAACATAGGAGCACTCCACGGAGAAGCCGGAGTAAAAGCCATACTATCCTGAATGACAAAAGGAGATGCTGGAGCCTTTGCCCGAGCACATCTTAACAAGATTCTGAAAGGAGATACAATGGATTGGCCAGAGTTCAAAAAGCTAATTGAACTTCATTTCTGTCTGACCAATGAGAAAGAATGGGCTAGACAACAGATCGATAACCTAAAGCAAACCAATAAGATGACGGTTGCACAATATCTTGTCAAGCTTGAAAATTACCTAGCAACGGCTGAATATGACAGAGATCAGATCTTGCAGATCATGGAAAGAAACATAAATCAAGATATGGTCAAATATCTATTCCTGAGAGATGGTCGCTATACGGATTGCACCACTTTCATAAGAAAAGTAAAAGAGTATGGAGAACGCCAGGAACTTCTCAGATTTATCTATAGAGGAACTGCAGATTGAATCTCCCAACCAATGCGAGATCCAAATGCCATGAATGTAGATGCCGTCCACAAAGGACAAAGTTCTAGAGGCCCAATAAAATGTTTCAATTGTCAAGGGCCACACGTTGCTTCAAAATGCACTAAACCAAAAAAGGCATGTGAAAAGTGCAAATTCCTCGGAGGAGGACATGCCAAGTGGTGTACTACCAATCGCCCATCCAGAAACATTCACGAAATGAATACTTCGGAGGATTCTCATCATTCACCAGAGAAAGGAAAAGAACAAGATTGGAGTAAATCAATAGCAGGCATGGGATTTAATGAAGCACATGCTTGGTTCCAAGACTATAAAACCATTTCCAAGAAGGGAAAAGACTAGGGCAACCTCCAAAGTCTGGGAAAGGAGGAAGCCCGAATCAATATGCTATTCTGGAAATAGAAGAAACTTTATCTTTGCTGTCATGCAGGTCTCATCTAGATGATGAGCTTGGCTGGGACAAAACACTGGTGCTTGATTCGCATATAACTAAGAAAGAAAAAGTTTTCCCAGATGTAGTAGAAATAAGAAGTATGGAAACTTCTCTTCCCATCCCTGAACAAAAACGACACAACATAAGAACAATGTATCCAAACTTGACCAAAACAAATCTAGATGATTTGATACTGGAATCCATGAAAGAGGAATTTCATTTCCTAAGAATGATCAATCCCCAGAAGGATATAGTTCTCCTGATAAAGATTACCCTGAAACTCAACATACCCTTTACAAAAACATCCGCCCTCCTAGATTCTGGAGCAAATGCGATCTTCATTGATCAAAGTTTTGCATAGCATCTTAAACTACCTTTAACCCCTTTAAGACACCCTATAGTGGTGTATAATGCTGATGGAACCCTGAATGCCGCTGGAAAGATAACACATAATTGTCAGCTTGTTATGGAATATAAAGGTCATCGTGAGAAATTAACAGCTGAGGTCACTGATTTAGGAAAGTTTGAATTCATTTTGGGATATGAGTGGTTACAGTGCCACAACCCTGATATAGATTGGACTACTGGATCAGTCAGATTGACAAGATGTCCCCAGCATTGTCGAAATCTCCAACAAGGTGATTCCACCCCAAGCAAGTTTTTACAGATGCTTCATAAAGAACAGCTAGATCAAAGCTATTAGGTGTATCATTGGATCAATTCCTTAGAAAGGAATCAGGATACAAAGAAAGTTCTAGAGTGAGTACAACTGAAAGAAATCTCTCCAGAACAATTAGTCCTGAAAGAATACCATGATTATCTTACGGTCTTCTTAAAGAAGGATTCTGAAAGAATGCTGTTATGAAAGCCTTGGAATCACGCAATAGAATTGCAAGATGATTTCAAACCCAAGAAAGGAAGAATCATACCCTTATTCATAGATGAACAAGAAGAAGTTACCATTTTCCTAGATGAACAACTGCAAAAGGGTTATATTCGACCTTCTAAGTCCCTGCAAACGTCACCTGTCTTCTTTATCCCAAAGAAGGATGGAGGAAAACACATGGTACAGGATTACTAATATCTTAATGAAAGAACCATCAAGAATAATTATCCCTTACCTCTTATATCACAATTGGTCGATAAACTTAAAGATGCCAAATTGTTTATGAAGATGGATCTTTGCTGGGGATATAACAATGTGTGCATCAAAGAAGGAGATGAATGGAAAGCTGCTTTTATTTGCTTCCGAGGAGCTTACGAACCATTAGTAATGTACTTTGGTTTATGCAATTCTCCCACCACTTTTCAAGCCATGATGAATGAAATCTTTGCTGACATGGATGACACTGTGGTAATCTATATAGATGATCTTCTAATATTCACCAAAACAGATGATCCAAAGGAACATGATAAGATAGTATGAGAAGTACTCAAATGGTTAATGGAGAATGATCTTTTTGTGAAAGCCCCCAAATGCTGCTTTCGTGTCGTGGAGGTTGACTTCCTTGGCATGATTATGGGAAAGAATGGCATTACTATGGATCCCAAAAAGGTTGAGGCCATAACTCAATGGCCTATTTCCATGAATCTAAAAGGAGTAAAAAGCTTCCTAGGGTTAGCTAACTTCTATCAAAGATTCATCGTAGATTTCTCTCAAACAGCCAGACCCCTAAATGATTTATTAAAGAAGGAAACTCCCTTTGAATGGGGAACCTCACAACAACAAGTGTTTGAAACGTTAAAGAACACTTTCATCACCGCCCTGGTTTTAGCCTATCCTGATATAGATTGCAAATTTCAGTTAGAAGCAAATGCTTCGGACTATGCCACAGAAGCAGTGCTCTCAATTAAGAAAGAAGACAAATGGCACCCCATCGCATATGCTTCACATAGCATGCAGCCCGCTAAATGAAATTATCCCATATCTAACAAAGAAATGCTTTCAGTTATTAGAGCGTTGGAGGAATGGAGACATTATCTCAAAGGAGCCAGATTTCCAGTGAAAGTATGGAATGATCATCAAAACCTCCAATGGTATCAAATGAGGCAGGACCTTAATCGGAGACAAGTGAGATGGGCGCAATACTTGTTTAGGTTCCATTTGAAATGAATCCATAAGCCCAGAGCTACTATGGGAAAAGCCAATGCCCTCTCTAGATGAGAAGATCACACTATCGGTATAGATCAAGATAATAAAGGAGTGTTAGTCATTCCACCAGAGCAGATTGGATCTATGGAGCAAGATACTCCAATTCTCATCTCTGATGAAGGCGAATGACTTAATAAATCTATATTCAATGAGCTTTATAAGCTAACAGAGAAGGATACCATACATCTCGGCAGAAAGCACTTTTTACTCAAAGGAGAAGATGGCTTGTTGCATGATCCGCAAGGCCGCATATACATACCAGATTCTGCCCTGATCAAGATGGACATTTTCAGATTATATCATGATTCCCCCATTGTAGGTTACCCTGGATATGAAAAAACGTTGGAATTGATTTCCCAATTCTATTGGTGGCCAGGCATATCCTTGTTCATACGAGAATACATACAACATTGTGAACGATGTCAATGATTCAAGGGAACCAATAAAGCTCCTAGTGATCTATTGCAACCCCTTTCAATCCTGGAAATACCCTGGAGTCATATATCCACAGATTTCATTACAGATTTACCCAGATCAAGATTGTTTGATGTGATACTCACAGTTGTAGATTGATTTTCAAAAGAAGTCGAACTCATTCCCTGCACCAAGCAGTGCAGTGCCCTGGATATGGCATGATTATTTCTGAATCACATATGGAAGCATCATGGTCTTCCTTCTTCTATTGTATCAGATCATGGACCGCAATTTGCTGCGCAAGTAATGACAGAAATTAACAAAGCCTTATCTATTGAAACAAAGCTTAGTACTGCATTTCATCCTCAAACAGATGGACAAT
>JBBPUB010000503.1:0-13295 GCA_038094415.1 Xerocomus alliaceus
AGTACTTCATAAGATCTTCCAAGATCTGTAGGTGAGGAGTACAGCATAAGCTACAAGCTAAAACAAAACTATAGGGAGGACTTGAGCTTATGAGGCCAAAGTCAAATGATAGTGCTGGCTTGAGTGTATGAGACTAAAGCCAAGAAGAGAGATAAAACAATGGGTGAGTCTGACTCTGCTAAAGATAACTCAGATGAGCTCCTGGCTCTAGACTACATGTCTCTGGTCTAGGGGAGTAAAATCCTATCTCTTAGAATTGTTGGAACTTTTTGAGGAGATTTAGACTGGAGGGGATCCAGCCATCATTCCTCAAGCTTATATACTACTATATTGTATGTACTTGTTTATCTAACCCTAATACCTGATTAGGATATATGCTATGTCATATAAATATGGATGTGTCTAAGGTAAGAGTTCATGTTATAGCTATCCAATAGTGTAAAGGAAGTATCATAGTCTTTAGGGCTGAGAGTATGGATCAACCAATAGCATAACTACCTGCACTGCCTATAAGGCTATGTGATGCTGTGTATCATGCACATCAAGTGTGTCTTTAATATAACTGTTAATATCCGTGATATAGCCTTCTAGACTATAGGGTCCATGAGCCATGCATATCAAGTGCTGGGTTAATGTCCATGAGCATAGCTGCTGAGGCTATGTAGAGTATTATCCAGTGGTGTAATGGTATCAGTACAGCCTCTTGGGCTGAGGGTTCCAATGGATATCATATATGTTCTATTATGACATATAATAAACAGCCTTTCAGGACTATGGGCTAAAGGATGACGTATATCCTGTACATTATGTATGTCATATGGTATACAACCATCAAGGCTGTGTACAATGTGTAATACGGCTTGTGGCATATTATATGGATAGGAAGGATTGCATAGCAACCATTATGATCAGGGCTGTGGATTATAGCCATGCATAGCATAGTAATGAATAAGATCTACTCTATAAATCTAGAGTCTTTCTAGGATCTCTAAGGATCTAGGGTCAAGGGTTATACAAGTCTTGGATGTGCATAGCATGTAGGGCTATGAGAGTAAACACATAGTGTTCATATCTATTAAGGATGAGTCATAAAGGTGCTGGCTAAGCAGTAAGAAGGTTAGAAGGGGTATAGTGATTACTGTGAGAGATAATAGCCAAAAGGAATTAGATCTGATTGAAAAGAAGAGCAGAAGATAAGCATGATCAGATAAGATGTAAAAGATAAGATATCATGCAATGATAAGATAAGATAAAATGCAATCTTATCTTATAATAAGAAAAGAAACAAGATAAAAAGTGTAGTTGTAGGCATATATGACTAGTGTTCATGCATGTGTACAAGGGTATGTTTGATATGGCTTGTATGTTCATCTCTTTAGAATGTGGATATGTCTTTCTAGACAATTATGAGTTTACTAGAGATCATAGATAATGCTTTCAGAATTGTCAGGATCATCACACAAGATGCAATCTCTATTGTAGTCTGCTTGGGATAAGTAGTTTTCCAGTTTTATGAAATACTGGGCTACTGTTATTTTGTTAGTTTGTTTAAGGTTTTTGAATTGTCTCCTAGCCCACTCTTTCTCATTGGTTAAGCAGAAATGAAGTTCTATAAGCTTCTTAAACTCAGGCCAATTTGTTGTATCTCCTTTTAAGATCTTATTCAGATGGGCTCATGCAAAAGCTCCTGCATCCCCTTTTGTCATTCATAAGAGAATGGCTTTTACTCCAGCTTCTCTGTAGAGTACTTCTATATTTTCATTTTGCCAAACTTGGGCTTTTGTTCACCATTCTTCAAACTTTCTTCCTCTTGTCCCATCATACTCTTCTGGGTCTGCTACTATCTTAGTGATTTGAGCACTAGATCCTCTAGAGGTCTTTATCTATTTGTTCATCTTCTCAATTTCTTTTTTGAGTTTTTTATTTTCTCATAGGATTTGTTCTATGATGGTGCCTTGTATGTTTAAATAATCTTTTAGATGAATTTCCAATTGGGATAGTTCTTATTTGAATGATTCAGACAATATATCCAGTGCATGAGTGAGATTTTTGGGTAGTGACATGATTTAATTAAAGGCAGCTATGGTGGCATTATCATCTTTTTCAGATCTGGCAAGCAGGGGAATATGCCAGTTGTTCTTGTTATACCAACCTCCACAATATCTCCAATTGTCTCTGGAGACTTTAGTTGAACTTACTATGCCAAAACTTATTTCAAAGGGGTTTTCTTCTGTCTTGTACATGTGCACCACTGCTAGGATGGGGGTGTTTCATTCAACCACCAATTTTATAATCCAACATAATACTTCTATAAGCACTAGAAAGATTCCTATGATGGTTGTAAGGATGATTTTAAAAATCATCTAGCAGTTGTGACAGTGATGTTGGAGTCCTTCTCCAAAAATCCAACCATCTGAGGTGGCATGGGTGGCAGGCACTACTTCTATGAATACAGAGTAAGGGGTGCAAAAAGTTCTTGCACAATTTCCTACAAAGAGGATTGGGACTTGAGAGTCTGTTGCATACTTAGCAATCCATTTAAGAAAGTAGATGGTGATGATATAAAGGATCAGGTAGAAGATGAGGCAGATGACAAATAATTGCATTCAATATTTGTAGAATCTTGCCAGAATATCCCTTAATCTTATCCTACTGCCCCTTTCTATTCTCTGCTTTATTTTCTGCTGGTATTGCCTTCTTTGCCTTTTCTTAGGCAGTGCTGGAGTGTCTTCTATCTCATAATAAGACTAGCCTGATAGCAATCTGTGGTGCAGAAGGTTGTCTACAAGACAGAAGAAAATTCATTTAGAATAAGCTTTGAAATAGTAAGCCCAACTAAGGCATTTGGAGATAATTGGAAATTGAAAGTCCAGCTATAAAAACTGGCCTGTACTGTTAAAGCTAAAGTGTAAAATCCCCTCTCTTCTTCCAAGGGCAGATGATGCAGTGGTAACTGATCTCCATCTATGATACTCAGTCCTGGACTGCAATTGTTTGAATCAGAGGTAGGCAAAAGGAGGAGGTTGGGGCGGCCTTCTTCTGGCTCTTCTTTTATAGGGATGGATACTATAAGGGGGATGACTATGTTCTTTTCCTTTATTTCAGTGATCAGTGATGTACTCTCTTCATAGCCAATCTCTAATCTCAGTTCTCCTTCAATTGTATCTCTCACAATCAAGTCCTAATGGAGGAACCTGGATAAAGAACCTTCTAATTCTCTTAAGAAGGCTGTTGCCAGCAATATGGAGGCATCCCCACCATTCAGGATCCATGCAGCCTGTTCTTGCCCTTCTTTCAGTGATCTGCACTGAATACTCCCAACAATGAAGGGATGAAGGGAGTGGTGGAACTGGATGGACACTAGATGTCATTAGTACCCTGGTGTCTGTAGTAGAAGGGGTCACTAGAAAAGAGTCTAGTCTAATAAAACAGCAGAAAACTCAAGGGAAAACTGGACCAGTACTACTATGAAAACTATCTTTAATAAAGGATGGAAAAGTTTAGTACTAACTTGCTAGGTTGAGTAGAGAGTTGAGGATGCTTGAGGCTTAGTAGTCAAGTTCTGGTGATAATCCAAGAGATTAGACTGGGGATCTACCCAGTGTCATCCTTGGGGTTTATATACTACTCTACTATTTGTACATGTATTGCTAACCCTAATACTAGATTAGAATATACTAGGTATGGTTTGTGTCAGAGTCCATTTCTATGTCTAGCCATTCAATGGTGTTTAATGCTCACTACAGCCTCTAGGACTAAGGGGAACAGAAATGAATAACATGTTTGATACTGCAGGTGGCAGATCAAATGGAAAAAAAGCTGCAGCAGTGGTAATTAAATGGACTATGCTATAGCCATGCACAGCACAGAAATGAAAAGAATCACACAGTGATTAAAAGGATGCTGGCTAAGCATGTTAGAAGATTAGAAGGCATAGTAATTACTATGTAAAAGAATAGTCAAAAGGATTTAGATCTGATCAGGAAGAAGAGCAGAAGATAAGCACAATCAGATAAGATCAAGCAAAAAGTGTATGAAGGGGGTATTGTTACAATTTTCTATATACACCATTATACATTTCTTTTCATTATCCTTATTTCTCAGTACATTCCTCCTTTCTTCTTTCAATATATAGAACATTATTTTATTCTAGTAATGTCCCCACATTCTGCAGCCTTCCTTTCTTTGTTCACCTAGCTTCTTTTACTGTTACTTTGGAACACTTACCACACTGCAGTTGTTTCTCTGGTAATGGCTTAGTTATTTTCTTTCCACCACATTCTATAATATTCTATTATAGTATATATATATTTCAGTGCCCTATACAATAGCTCTCATTCTTGGTCTATGCAATTATATATAGTCTTTGAAACAACAACAACTCCAATTGTCAGTGTATTCTAAGTACTTTCAAGTACTTCATAAGATCTTTCAAGATCTATAGGTGAGGAGTACAACATAAGCTACAAGCTAAAACAAAACTACAGAGATGACTTAAGTATATGAGGCCAAAGTTGAATGAGAGTGCTGGCTCAAGTGTGTGAGACTAAAGCCAAGGAGAGAGATAAAACAATGAGTGAGTCTGACTTTGCTAAAGATAACTTAGATGAGCTCCTGGCTCTAGACTATATGTCCCTGGTCTAGGGGAGTAAAATCCTATCTCTTAGAATTGTTGGAACTCTTCAAGGAGATTGTCATATTCCGGACTTCAACTCCGGTTAGCGCAGCATAACTCTGGCACGATCTACTCAGGAAGGCATTCCTCACCTCCAGACTTTGTTCATTATAGTACCCCTTGTTCTTCTTACCTTACATCTCCTTTAGTATTAGTTCCACAGTCTCCATTCTCCATCACTTAGAGTTCATTATGAAGCATAGCTCTGGTGACTGCTAACACCGGTCACAGCTCTGGACTTCGTATTATCAGACTCCATCCTATGCGCTCCATTCTAGTGGTGTTTTTCAGTAGTATATATATTCTGTACAATTCTGCTGTACTCTCCTCAGTACAAATATTGATTAAGTTTCCTCCACTTCCTCCAGTCTCCTTTCCTCTATCCTCTTCCTTAACTCTGTCTCAACAAGGACCGGACTGGAGCAAGAGTGCAACACATATGTCCTGCACTAAGTCCTCACACTCCTAAGTCCACCCATTACTATCTCCGTCTGGACTTTGGTCCACCTCTGTACTAACCTCTGAACCTCCGCCCCACTAGCTCAGACTTATCTGGAGTAACATCCTGGAGGGACCAGACTTGACAGTATATTCATACTCACACCTTGTTCTAGTCCTCAAGACCTCATGTCTTATACCCATACTTACAATACTCGCTCCAGAACCATGGCTACCTTTGGTAGTCCCTGTAGTATTCCTGGCAAATACGTTAGCTTCACCGCTCATGGTCATGTCTCCTCGATTTCCGGTATTTTCAGACATAACTCCCATCTGACAGCGCTGCCTTCAGAACAATCTCCACCATCTCCTCGTTTTCAGGAGTTGGCTGGTGACCGGTCTCACTCCCAGTCATCAATTCATTCAGCGCCTGAGATAGATGGCTTGCGAGGACCTCCTGGTGGTGCCAGTGGCCCTCCACCCCCGGACCCCGGTGATGGTGGTGATAATGGTGACAGTGGTGACAATCTGGACAATAACCTGCCCGGTGACAACCCCAATCAACCTGATGACAATCTGGCCTCTGAATCCGAAGATGATGATCTCAATCATGTACTGCTAGCTTATGAACTGTTCGCATAGCTTGCTAACGTGATCCGGGACATGACAAGAGCAGCCCTTAGACATAACAACAACTCTGATACCCCGAAAGCAAAGGTCCAAGAGCCAGATCCATTCGATGAAATGGATCCCAAGAAGCTCTAGCCTTTCATTGTTCAGTGCAAACTGAACTTTCAAGCAAATCCAAAGACCTATCACACTGATAGGATTAAGGTAACATTCACACAATCATACCTCAAGGGCATAGCCCTAGATTATTTCAAACCGGACTTGCTTAGAACCAAACCCCTGCATCTCCAGCTGAAGTGGATGGACAACTGGCAGACATTTTTATATGAACTGCAGTCCAACTTTGGACTCCACGACCCTGTCGCTGATGCAGAAGCTCAACTTGAGTGACTGCAGATGAAGGACTCACAACATATCACTAGGTATATCATCAAGTGAAATCGCCTAGCGAGCCAGGTCCGGGATTGGGGCCACGGTGCACTCCGCCGGAGTTTCTACATGGGACTTCTGGACTGGATCAAGGATGAGGTCTCTTGTCTTGGCAAGCCCGACACCCTCACTGAACTCCACGAGATGGCCCAAAGAATAGACTGTCGGTATTGGGAGCAAAAGGAGGAAATCTCCCAAGCAACCAAGCCGAGTGGCTCAAACTCCGGAGGCCACTCCAATAACAAATCCGCCTCATTGACAAATAACTCCAGCACCTCTGACAAGCCCAAGGACGAATCCAAGTCCAAGGGATCTAACTCCTCACCCTCTGGATCCTTCAGAGGTGGTAAGAACTCACCTAAGAATAGAGATGCTAACAATGCCAATAGCATCTCTGCCAAGTTGGGCAAGGACGGCAAGCTTCTCCCTGAGAAGTGCCAACGCTGCCTTCACCAAGGTCTCTGCCTGTTCTGCAGGCAATCTGGGCACACCGCCAAGGAGTGTCCGAAATCCAGCTCTAGAGCTTTGAAGGCTCGTGCTGCCGTGGCTACTCTGGCAGAAGCCTTGACGAGCTCCACTTCTTTGGAGGTGAAAAAATAGAGTGCAGCTCCCGTAGAACTGCATGGTCTGGGAGTCACGTTATTCCTGATCGTGCACCTCAGGAACTCCATCTCAACGCATCCACTCTTTCTGATCCTAATTCCCTTAAACCTACAGTATCCATTCCAACTTTTAATCTGTCCTCCATTTTGTGTTTACTCAATTCCGGTTCTACCCACTGCTTCATAGATTCCACATTCATTAATACCCACAAAATCCCTATGAGCTCCATTTCTCTGCTTTCCCTCCATCTCTTCGACAGCTCCTCTATCTCTGACATCAACTCCACTGTAGACCTTCCAATCCTCTTTCCATCTGGCGAAACCACCTCCGATACGTTCTACATAACCTCGCTGGATCCCTCTTGTGCGATAGTATTAGGGCACAGCTGGTTCACCTGCTACAATCTGTTAATTGATTGGGTATTGGGCAGCATCATGTTCCAGACTTCCACAGGTGGGGTGCCAACCCTAACATCAACCTCCGAGTCTCCTGAGCCAAACTCCGTTCCTCTTCCTCCGTCACCCGACAATCACCCTGCTCATCCTCTGGAGACTACACCCCCAGATTCGCCTAGAGCCCCCAGGCTTACATGCCCAGTGATCTCCTTCATCAATGCAGCTGCGTTCAATCATGTCTGCAAGTTGGAGGGCTCTGTTCCCTTCGCCCTTTCCCTTCGAGATATTAACTCCGCTAAAGCTCGCTCAGTTACAGTCTCCAATGCTCTGGAGGTACCTCCAGACCTCTCTGGAGTTCCCTCGGAGTACCATGACTTTGCAAATGTCTTTAGCAAGAAGAAGGCAAATACACTCCCTGAGCACCATCCCTTCAATCTGAAGATCGATCTCAAGGAAGGTACTGAACCTCTGATCGGTCGGCTCTACTCCCTCTCCCCCACAGAACAGGGGGCCCTTAAGGACTTCTTAGATGAACACCTCCGCATTGGCTTCATTCGGCAATCTACATCTCTGCATGCTGCACTGGTGCTCTTCATCCGCAAGAAGGATGGCTCTCTCCACCTCTGTATTGACTTCTGAGGTCTGAACAAGATCACAAAGAAGGACCATTACCCACTACCCCATACCTCCGATCTCCTGGAAGCCCCTAGTGGTGCCAAGATATTCACGAAGCTGAAGATCTCTGGCATGCATATCATTTAGTCTGCATCACCGCTGGAGATGAGTGGAAGACTTTCTTCCACACCCGCTATGGATCCTATGAATGGTTGGTAATGCCCTTCGGTCTCACCAATGCTCTAGCCGCCTTTCAGCGTTTTGTCAATTCCATATTCACTGATATGTTGAACGTTTCTGTTGTGATCTATCTCGACGACATCCTTATTTACTTCCAAGACATCACCTCGCACCGCAAGAACGTCCAGGAAGTCCTCCGGCATCTCTGTGCTAACAGTCTATACCTGAAGCCAGAGAAGTGCGAGTTCCATTCGGAGTCTGTTGAGTACCTCGGTTATATCCTCTCTCCCTCCAGGCTCACTATGGCCCTGGACAAGGTCAAAGTGATTCAGGATTGGCTGGAGCCTCGTAAGGTTAAGGACATTCAGTCCTTCCTTGGCTTCGCCAACTTCTACCATCACTTCATTCAAAACCACTTGGACATCGTGATCCCACTCATGCAGCTCACTCGCAAAGAAGTTCCCTGGAACTTCTCTGACGACTGTCAAAAGTCCTTCAATCAGCTGAAGGAAGCCTTCATCTCCACTCTGGTGTTAATCCACTGGACTCCGGATGCTCCCATTACCATTGAAACCGACGCCTCCAATTATGCCATTGCCAGCATTCTATCCATCACTAGCTCTGACTCCGAACTCCATCTAGTCACATTCTACTCCCACACCCTTACAGGGCTGGAGTTGAACTATGACATGCACGATAAGGAGCTGTTGGCGATTTTTGAGGCATTTAGGAATTGGTGTCACTTCCTTGAAGGCTCCAGATCCCTGATTGACATTGTTACTGATCACAAGAATCTCAAGTACTTCTCCACCACCAAGCTCCTGACGCGCCGCCAGGCCCACTGGTTCAAATACCTCTGCCAATTCAATATGGCAGTCCATTACCGGCCTGGTAAGCTCAGAGCCAAACCCAATGCACTAACTAGATGTTGGGATGTCTACCCAAAAGAGGGGGATAAAGACTACGCTCATGTCAACCCCGACAATTTCCAGCCCATATTCACCCATGAACAGCTCACTGCGTCTCTTCGTGTGACTTACTTAGCTACTCCGACACTTCAGGCTTCACTCCTAGTCAATGTTGAGCAACTCCGCTCTGACATCCTCTCCTCTCTTCCCAACAATCCAGTCACATCCCACATCCTCTCCTCTAAGTCTATTGACGACCCTCGCTGGACAGTCAACCCTGAAGGATTCCTACTCCAGGACAATTGCATCTATGTCCCCGAAGCTGAAGATCTCTGGCTCCAGATTCTCCGCTACTTCCATGATCACCCCACTGCAGGTCATTTCAGCCAGAACCGCACTTTGAAACTCATTCACTGTGAGTATACCTGGCTGGGCATCTGCACCTTTGTCAAGGACTATGTTAGTTCCTGTACATCCTGCGCCCGTGCCAAGGTTCCAAGGCACCAGCCTTACAGACTCCTCAAGCAGCTACCAATTCCGGAGAAACCATGGAACTCCATCTCCATGGATTTCATTGAACAGCTTCCCCCTTCAGAGGGTTATATAGCGATCCTAGTAGTTGTCAATCGGTTGTCTAAACAATCGATCTTCATCCTGACTCATGATACCATCACCTCCGCTGACCTAGCCAAGTTGTTCCTGATCAACATGTTCAGTAAGCATGGAGTTCCCACCCATGTCACCTCCGACCGGGGCTCCGAGTTTGTATCACACTTCTTCCAGTCTCTAGGTAAAGCTCTCAATATGCGCCTTCATTTCACCTCTGGATATCATCCAGAGGGGGATGGTCAAACCAAACATGCTAATCAGACCCTCGAGCAATACCTCTGGATTTACTACAACTATCAGCAGGACAATTGGTCAGAACTCCTCCCTCTCGCTGAATTCGTGTACAACAATGCTCTGAGTGCTACTACCGGAGTATCCCCGTTCTTTGCTAATAAGGGCTATCACCCAAATCTGTCTATCAACTCCGATCATGACCTCACCTCGTCTGCAGCCAAAGCTTATGTTGCGGACTTGGATCAACTCCATGATTTCCTCCGGTTGGAGATGGCTGAAGCTCAGAAGTGTTATCAGGGACCCGCTGACACTAAACGAAGTCCGGCCCCGGACTTCAAGATCGGTGACCAAGTGTATGTGAAGGCCAAGTACTTCAGGTCTACATGGCCATCCAAAAAACTATTCGAAAAGAATCTAGGCCCATTTCCGATTATCGCTAAGCCTGGTTCTCATTCATTTACTTTACGTTTACCTGACACTATGCATTCCGTACATCCAGTTTTTCACGTCCCTCAATTAGAAGTCTCTACTCCGAATACTATACTAAATTGTGTCCAACCACCACCACCTCCGGTTGAGGTTGACGGTGAGCCGGAGTATGAGATTGCAGAGATTTTAAACTCCAAGATCGATTGGAGAAGGCGTCACTGCCAACTCTTGTACCTGGTTCATTGGTTGGGCTATAAGGGAACTGATGATGAGACCTCCTGGCTACTTGTCACAGAGTTGGGAAATGCAAGGGACCTTGTTTCGGACTTCTATGAGAGGTGCCTCCACTTCATTGCAGGCTTCTTCGTCACGGGCTTCTCTGGCGCCTCGCCATCTCCGGGGCATATGCACTTTGCCTTTGCCTCCTGATAGGTAATGCAGGACTTGGACTTGCCAGTCCCCATCTCGCACAGCTTGTCCCTCAACTCACACTGGTTGCATGGTGGTGGCGCCTTCCCTTTGCCTTTGTCCGCAGTCTGCGCGACCCAGACTTGCTCAGCCTAACAACCAATTAGTGATGTCTGTGGTCACACAACGCAGCCACTCACCCTTTTCTTGGCTGTGTCCACCGCTTCCTTGCATCTCCATTCTGCTGCCTCCGCTCGCCTCTTTTCCTCCACTGCCCATGCCTCTGCCTCAGCCTTCTTTTGCACTGCCTCCTCGGCCTTCCTCTTTGCCTCTTCCTGTTGTTGCCCTCACTCCACAGCCTTTGCAGCTACGGTTATGTCATCATCATTGATTTTCTTCTGAATGTCCCCCCAGGTCCATTTGGCGATCTCCAATAGCAGGAAGGGGAGGTCGGATGTGGTGGTTATGATAAATGATGGTGGGAGAAAAATAGAGACCAACTGTGCGTCATCTGGGCTTATATGCCCAGCCACAAATTTGGACTCCAACCAACAATCAACGGAGTCATGCAGATCAACCAAACTCCACCACACATCTCCACACCAACTCCACACCCGCACTCCACTTAGCCACACGGCCTTCAAGGGTTCAGGCCTAAGAGGGGGATACTGTCATATCCTGGACTTCAACTCTGGTCAGCACAGCATAACTCCAGCACGATCTACTCAGGAAGGCATTCCTCACCTCCAGACTTTGTTCATTATAGTACCCCTTGTTCTTCTTACCTTACATCTCCTTTAGTATTAGTTCCACAGTCTCCATTCTCCGTCACTTAGAGTTCATTATGGAGCATAGCTCCAGTGACTGCTAACACTGGTCACAGCTCTGGACTTCGTATTACCAGACTCCATCCTATGCACTCCATTCTAGTGGTGTTTTTCAGTAGTATATATATTCTGTACAATTCTGCTGTACTCTCCTCAGTACGAATATTGATTAAGTTTCCTCCACTTCCTCCAGTCTCCTTTCCTCTATCCTCTTTCTTAACTCTGTCTCAACAAGGACCAGACTGGAGCAAGAGTGCGACACATACGTCCTGCACTAAGTCCTCACACTCCTAAGTCCACCCGTTACTATCTCCGTCTGGACTTTGGTCCACCTCTGTACTAACCTCTGAACCTCTGCCCCACTAGCTCGGACTTATCCAAAGTAACATCCCGGAGGGACCAGACTTGACAGAGATTTAGACTAGAGGAAATCCAGCTGTTATCCCTCAAGCTTATATACTACTATATAGTATGTACTTGTTTATCTAACCCTAATACCTGATTAGGATATATGCTATATCATATAAATATGAATGTGTCTAAGGTAAGAGTTCATGTTGTAGCTATCCAATAGTGTAAATGGAGTATCATAGCCTTTAGGGCTGAGAGTATGGATCAACCAATAGCATAACTACCTGCACTGCCTATAAGGCTATGTGATGCTGTGTATTATGCACATCAAGTATATTTTTAATGTAATTGTTAATATTCATGATACAGCCTTCAAGGCTGTTGGTATAGCCTTCTAGACTATAGGGTCCATGAGCCATGCACATCAAGTGCTGAATTAATGTCTGGAAGCATAGCCTCTGGAGCTATGTAAAGTATTATTCGATGGCATAATGGTATTAGTACAGCCTCTTGGGCTGAGGATTCCAATGGATATCATATACATTTTGTTATGACATATAAGAAACAGCCTTCTAGGGCTGTGGGCTTAAAGGATGACATATATCCTGTACATCATGTATGTCGTATGGTATACAACCATCAAGGCTATAAACAATGTGTGATATAGCTTGTGGCATATTATATGGATGGGAAGGATTGCATAGCAACCATCATGATTAGGGCTGTGGGTCATAGCCATGCATAGCATGATAATGAATAAAATCTATCCTGTAGATCTAGAATCTTCCTAGGATCTTCAAGGATCTAGGGTCAAGGGTTGTATGAGTCATGGACATGCACAGCATGTAGGGCTATGGGAGTGAACATGCAGTGTTCATATCCATTAAAAATGAGTCACAAGGGCACTGGCTAAGCAGTGAGAAGGTCAGAAGGGTTATGGTGATTACCATGAGAGATAATAGCCAAAAGGGATTAGATCTGATCAGAAAGAAAAGCAGAAGATAAGCACAATCAGATAAGACATGAAAGATAAGATATCATGCAATAATAAGATAAGATAAGATACAATCTTATTCTAAAGTAAGAAAAGGAACAAGGCAAAAAGGTGTAGTTGTATGCATGTACAACTAGTGTTCATGCACATGTACAAGGATACATTTGGTATGTCTTATACATCTATTCATCTAGGATGTGGATGTGTCTTTCTAGACAATTATAAGTCTACTAGAGATCATAGACAATGCTTCTAGGATTGTCAGAATTGTCACAGTCTTGAGTCCACTGCAGTCTCTGCACCATGCCCCTTAGTCCCACAAGTACCTTCATACTTCCTAGCACCCAGTCAACCCTTGTACCTCTTGCCCTCTGATAGTCAACTCAGGCTACTTGCATAACATGGTGAGGAACTTGGCTCATTTGTGGGGGTTGTTGTCATAGAAGATCCAGAGGTAGGTCTTCATTTCCTGGTTGATTCTTTCCATTTGACCAACTATCTGTGGATAATATGCAGTGGATAGTTTGACATTGTAGTGGAGCAGTCTGACTAGCTTCTAAGCAAGAGCAG
>JBBPUB010000504.1:0-13233 GCA_038094415.1 Xerocomus alliaceus
GAGATCGGGTATGGCTGGAAGCTACTCATCTCCACATCCCATTCCCATCCAGGAAGCTAGCTCCCAAGCGAGTGGGACCATTCGAAATTGTCCAAGTCCTCTCCCCTCTGGTTTATCGCCTCAAACTTCCCAAAACGTGGAAAGTTCATGATACGTTCCATGCCTCCCTCCTATTCCCATTCAGACAAACCTCTACACATGGCACGCCATTCCTAGAACCCCCACCTGAGGTCATTGATGACGAAGAAGAATATGAAGTCGAAGCCATCCTAAACCATAAAGGAACCCCTGGTCGTTATCGCTACTTCATCAAATGGAAAGGTTACGCCCCTTCGAAGAATACTTGGGAACCCGAAAGTAATCTCCGTCACACCGCCTCCATTCTGACAGAATATAAACGCCACCATCTACTGCGGTAACTAGGGATTCTCATGGAACGCCTCGACATCCAGCTGATCATCTCCATTCTCCTTCTCTGCCTTATCCTCGTTACCACGGTGGTAGTCACCATATATTGGGCCGCCACATTCCCTCATCATCATTAAATGCCCATTGATCCTCCCATCTTATTCACTTTAGAAAATGCTTTCACCTTCTTCGTCCTTCTCCTTGTCAATGTCTGGGTATGCACGACTCAGATCCTCACGAGTGTGGCCTACATTCTTGCCCACCTCCGCCACCTTCATCCTCTACAGCGCCATCCTCGCGGACCCCCAGCTCCTCCATGCCGTAGAGGTCCTCCCCCTGTACCAAGAGGATGAAGTCACCCAGGAGCTAGTCAGGTTATTTCATGAGGCGGCTTGTGTGCAATATTATCATCATCGCTGTATTCCCTCTGATACCCCCCCGATGGCAGGAATTCCCTTACGTCTAGCTATAAACAAAATCCCCGAAAGAATTTTATCTGTACTACGTCTCTTTGGCTTTGACACGTATGTTTCCATGATCCCACCAGCATTAATATTTCCTACTTTCAGACATATATACCTTTCGCTCTCGCTGCAGGAACGGGACCATTACTTGGAGTCACTTACTTCGATATCTTCTACCCCACCAGTCTCTTCTACTTCTCCGTCTCCCTCTTCCACTACCCCCACATCTCCGGCCCCGATTCCTATTTCTCTAGCCGAACGGATCTCATCCCCTCTACCTCCGTCCTCCTCCATCGCAACTACCACGTCCTCTGTCTTCCTAGAGTCGGATGGACCTACAGGCATCTCCACCTTTGAACTTGACCAGGGAGTCATCGTCGCCAATCGGGAGTTCCTGCTTACTCTCCCCAATGGCCAACGGGTGCTGTCTGCCCCTCATCGTGTACTCCAACCCGCCACCAGACCCCTCCCCCCTTCTGCCACTACCTCTTGCTTTCTGTGCGGAGGTAGGGGTCATTATCGAGCAAACTGTTCCCAGTACCGATGCCCTACCTGTAACCAATCCGCTCCTGGTCACAATGTTTGCAATTGCCTTCGTACCCAATGTTCCTTTTGCCTACGATGGGGGCACGGCCCTCGCTTCTGCCCTCTACAAGTATGCGCCACTTGTGATGAACATGGACACGTCCGAGACGATTGTCCGTTTGAGCATTATACCGTTCCTCAGGCATCGGCGATCTTTGGGGGACCCTCTAGAGGATAGAATATTGGAAGTGGGACTTCCAGTGTACGAAGGGGGTATTGTTACAGTTCTTTTCTTACACCGCTTTGTCTTTCTTCTTTCCCTCACCGTACCGCAGTACCGACCGCCTTTCTTCTTTGAGTATGTAGAACGTTATTTCCTCCTGGTGATGACTCCACATTCCGCAGCACTTCTTTCTTTATGACTCGTCTCCCATTACTCACGGATGCTTATCTCTCCGCAGTCGTCTCTCTCATGACGGCTTAGTGTCCCCGACTTCCTTCACCTTCTACATCCTTCCATACGTTACTGTTATAAGCCAGCGCCGTGTACTCTAGTCTGTATTCTTGGTCTATGCAATCATACGTAGTCTTGAGTCCGCTGCAACACCTGCACCGTGTCCTTTGTCCCCAAGCACCTCTGAACCCCCAAGTCCTCAGTCCATCTCCAAGTACCCCTCGTCTCTCTAGTAGGCAGACTCTGGCTACTCGCGTAACAGCCATTCAACCAGCTGACCTTCTAGGCATTCCTTGTAAGGTTTAATGTGAGAGATATTAACAACTGGATGAATCCTCATGGATCGGGGAAGTTTTAATTCCACTGCATTGGTTCCCATCATTTTTGTAATAGCAAATGGTCCCAGCCATTGTTCTGAGAGTTTCTTTGATGCACACATGAGTTTAAGGTTTTCTGTGGATAGCCACACCTATTGACCCACACTATACCCAGGGGAATTGCTATGAGATTGATCTGTGTATTTCTTCTGATGTGCCTGTGCTGCTTTCATATTCTGCTATACTTGATTAAATGTGGTGGCCATCTCATCAGCAAATCTTACTGCAGCAGGCACCTTATCTGTTTTTGGTGGCTCTATTCCCATCCTGGGGTTATATGAATGCATGACTTCAAAGGGGGTCTTCTTTGTAGAAGCATGTTGTTTAGAGTTAATAGAGAACTGGGCAACAGTAAGCCAATCTGCCCATTGATCTTGTTTTTCCAAACAAAAGATTCTCAAAAACTTCTAAACTTCTTTATTAACAATCTCAGATTGTCCATCTGTTTGCAGGTGAAACACTGTACTCAATTTGATTTCAATAGATAAGGCTTTGTTAATTTCTGTCATTACTTGTGCTGCAAATTGTGAACCATGATTTGAAACAATAGAAGATGGAAGACCATGATGCTTCCATACGTGATTAAGAAATAATTGTGCTATATCCAGGGCACTGCACTGCTTGGTGCATGGAATAAGTTCTACCTCCTTGGAAAATTGATCAACGATCATAAGAATTGCATTGAAAGAGTGGGATTTAGAAAGATTGGTGATGAAATCTGTAGAAATATGACTCCAAGGGGTTTTAGGGATGGTTAAAGGAATCATGAGGCTGCTCGGTGCCTTGTTGGTTCCTTTGAATCTTTGATATCTTTCACAGTGACTGACATATTCTTTTACAAATGTAGACAGTTCAGGCCATTAATAGAATTGGGAGATCAACTTCATGGTCTTTTCATATCCTGGATGTCCAGCGATCAGTGAATCATAATATAATCTGAGAATATCCATTTTGATCAGGGCAGAATCTGGTATATATATGTGACCTTGTGGATCATGCAACAAGCCATCTTCTCCTTCAAGTAAAAAGTGCTTTCTGCCAAGATAAACAGTATCTTTCTCCATAAGCTTACAAAGCTCGTTGAATATAGATTTATTGAGTCATTCACCTTCATTGGAGATGAGAATTGGAGTATCTTGCTTCATTAATCCAATCTGCTCTGGTGAAATTACCAGTACTCCTTTATTGTCATTTTCTATTCCAATAGCATGATCTTCTCATCTAAAAAGAGCATCTGCCTTTTCCATTGTAGCACCTGGCTTATCAATCCACTTTAGCTGAAATCTAGATAGATATTGTGCCCATCTGGCTTGACAGCGATTGAGATCTCACCTCATCTGATACCATTGGAGGTTCTAATGATCATTTCAGACTTCCACAGGAAATCTAGCTCCTTCGAAATAATGTCTCCATTCCTTCAATGCTCTAATGACTGAAAGCATTTCTTTATCTGAAATGGAATAATTTCGTTCCACTGGTTGCATGCTATGTGAAGCATATGTGACAGGATGCCACTTGTCTTCTTTCTTAATAGAGAGCACTGCTCCTGTGGTGTAATCTAAAGCATTGGCTTCTAAATGAAACTCGCAATCTATATCAGAATAAGCTAAAATGGGTGTGGTTATGAAAGCAGTCTTAAGCATTTCAAATGCTTGTTGTTGAGATGAACCCCATTCAAAGGGCACTTCTTTCTTTGATAAATTGTTAAGTGGTCTAGCCACTTGAGAGAAATCGGCAATGAATCGGCAATAGAAGTTAGCTAGTCCTAGAAAGCTTCTTACTCCTTTGAGATTAGAGGGAATGGGCCATTGAGTCATGGCCTCAACCTTCTTTGGGTTCATAGAAATGCTGTTCTTTTCCATGATCATGCCAAGAAAATCTACTTCTATGACACAAAAGTGGCATTTGGGGGCTTTCACAAAGAGGTCATTCTCTTTTAATCTCTAAAAAACTTCTATTATGATTTGATCATGCTCGGCTTGATCTGAAGTTTTAGTGAAGATGAGCAGATTGTCAATATAGACCACTACTATGTCATTCATGTCTGTGAAGATTTCATTCATCATCACTTGAAAAGTGGCAAAGAAGTTGCATAGCCTGAAATACATTACTAGAGGTTCATAAACTCCTTTAAAGCATACAAAGGCAGCTTTCCATTCATCTTCCTCTTTGATGCACACATTATTGTATCCCCATCTGAGATCCATTTTCGTGAATAATTTAGCATCTTTGAGTTTATTGACTAATTGCAAAATGAGAGGTAATGGATAATTATTCTTAATGGTTCATTTATTGAGATATCGGTAATCCTATACCATGTGTTTTCCTCCATCCTTCTTAGGGATAAAAAACACAGGTGATGTTTGTGAAGATTTCAATGGATAGATATAGCCTTTCTGCAATTGTTCATCTAGGAATGCAGTGACTTCTTCCTGTTCATCTACAGATAAGAGGATAATCCTTCCTTTCTTGGGTTTAAAATCATCCTGTAATTCTATAGTGTGATCCCAGGGTTTTCATAAGGGCATTCTCTTGGAATCCTTTTTGGAAAACACCATGAGATAATCATGATACTCTTTTGGGACTAATTGCTCAGGGGGTATCTCCTTCGATTGTACTTGTTCTAATACTTTATTCTTCTCCTGTTGCATTTCTTGTCAATGGATCTAGTGATATACCTGATATGACTGATCTTGCTGTTCTTTCTGTAGCATTTGTAAAAACTTGCTTGGGGTGGAATCACCTTGTTGGAGATTTCGACAATGCTGGGGACATCTTGTCAATCTAACCTTTCTGGTAGTCCAATCTATTTCAGGGTTGTGGTGCTGTAACCACTCATATCCCAGAATAAATTTGAACTTTCCCAGATCAGTGACCTCAGCAATCAATTTCTCATGATGACCTTCATATTCCATAACAAGCTGACAATTATGTGTTATTTTTTCTGCAGCATTTAGGGTGCTATCAGCATTGTAAACAGGAATAGGGTGTCTTAAAGATGTTAAAGGTAGATGAAGACACTGTGCAAAAGTTTGATCAATGAAGATCACATTCATGCCAGAGTCTAGGAGAGTGGTGGTTTTAGTAAAAGGGATGTTAATCTTTGGGATTATTTTTATTGGAAGAACTATATCCTTTTTGGAATTAAGGGTTCGTAGAAAATGAAATTCTTCTTCTGCTTCGGGTAATAGTTCATCTAGATCTGACTTAGTTAGATTAGGATACATTGTTCTTACATTGTATTGTTTCTGTGCAAGCATCAGAGCTGACTCATTCATGCTCCTTATCTCTACTACTTCTGGAAAAACTTTCATGCTTTTGGTTATATGTGAATCAAGTACTGGTGTTTCATCCTGGCCAAGCTCATTATCTAAATGAGACCCACATGACAGCAAAGATAAAGTTTCTTCTATTTCTAGCATAGCATATCAATTCGGGCTTCCCACTTTCCCAGACTTAAGGGGTTGCCCTAGTCTTTTTTCTTCTTGGTTGCAATTGTTTCATAATCTTTGAACCAGGCATGAGCTTCATTAAAATCCATTCCTGTGATGGATCTATTCCAATCTCGGCCTTTTCCTTTTGTGTCCTCTTCTTTCGTTGGAATATTTTTGCTCATCTCGCAGATATTGCACAAAGATCTTCCTGTAGTGCACCATTTGGCATGTCCTTCTCCAAGGAATTTGCATTTTTTACACACCTTTTTGAATTTAGTGCATTTAGAGGCTATATGTAGTCCTTGACAGTTGAAACATTTAAGGGGTCTTTTTTCTCCTTGCCCCTTTTGGACTGCATCTACATCCATTGCATTGGGATCTCTTAATGGATGAGAGATTCGTTTTGCAGTTCCTTGTTGGATGAATCCTAAGAGTTCTTGGTGTTTTCCGTACTCTTTGACTTTCAACATGAAGGTGGCGCAGTCTTGATAGCAGCCATCTCTTAAGAATAGATATTTTACCATATCTTGATTCATGTTGCATTCTAGGATCTGTAAGATCTGATCTCCATTGTATTCAGCTTGGGATAGATAATTTTCCAATTTTACAAGATATTGAGCTACCATCATCTTGTTGGTTTGTTTCAGATTTTCAATCTGGCATCTAGCCCATTTTCTCTCATTAGTCAATCAGAAATGAAGTTCCATGAGTTTCTTAAACTCAGGCCAATCTGTAGATTCCCCTTTTAAGATTTTGTTCAGATGAGCTCAAGTGAAAGCTCCTGCATCTCCTTTTGTCATGTGAGATAATATTGCTTTGGCTCCTACTTCTCCTTTCAGTGCTTCTATGTTCTCCTGTCTTCATACTTGTGCTTTGGTCCACCATTTTTCAAATTTTCTTCCTTAGGTTCCATCATATTCTCCTGGATCTGCTACTATTTTTGTAATCTGAGTGGAGGAATGCAAAGAAGGCTCTGCCTTTACTTGTTCTTCCATTTCCTCTATGTTATCTCAGAGCTTTTTGTTTTCTCATAATATTTGCTCTATGGCCATACTTTGGATATTAAGAAAGTTCTTTAAATGAATTCCTAATTGGGATAAATCATTCTTGGATGAGCCAGCTAGTGCATCCAGCATATTGAAAAGGTGTTCAGGTAGTGACATGATTTAATCAAATGTGGCTACTGTGGCATTATTGTCTTCATTGTCCAATCTGACTAATTAGGGAATATGCCAGTCATTTTTATTATACCAACCTTCATGATATCTTCAATTGTCTCTGGAGGCTTTAGTTGGGCTAACAATGCCAAAACTTATTCCAAATGGGTTTTCCTCAGTTTTATAGACGTGTACTACAGCAAGTATGGGGGTGTTTCATTCAACAACTTTTTTAATGATCCAGCAGATTATGGCAGTGGTGATTAGGAAAATTCCTATGAGTGTGGCTAAGATGAGTTCAAACATTGAAATCATCTAATAGTGTTGGCAGTTGTTTCTTTGTTGGAATCCTTCTCCGAAGATCCAACCATCTGAGGTGGCGTGAGTTGCAGGTACTACTCCCATAAATGTGGAGTAAGGTGTGCAAAAAGTTCTTGATCAATTTCCTACAAAGAGAATTGGAACTTGTGAATCTGTGGCATATTTAGCAATCCACCTGAGAAAGTAGATTGTGATGATGTAAAAGGTCAGGCAAAAGAGGAGGCAGATGACAAATGATTGCATTTAATATTTGTACAATTTAGAAGGGATGTTCCATAATCTGATTTTACTTCCCCTTTCTATTCCTCTTTTTATCTCCTGCTGGTATTGCCTTCTTTGTCTTTTCCTAGGTGGTGGTGGTGCAGGGCTTCCTTCATAATTTGACCACCCTTTAGATAGGCAGCATTTTGGTAATTTAAAGGTTTGGCTATAAAAATTTGCTTGAACCATCAAAGCTATAGTGTAAAATGCTCTCTTTTCTTCTGAGGGCAGCCAATGCAGAGGTGACTGATTTGTGGCATCTATAATGCTCGGTCCTAGACTGCAATCATTCAGGTCAGAAGTAGGTGGAAGGAGAAGATCTGGGGACTCTGACTCTCTCTCAAACTTTGTAGGGGCAGATAATATAAGGGGAACAACTATGTCCTCTTCCTTCATGTTGGTGGCTGGCAATGTACTCTTTTCACAGCTGTTCTCTGATCTCAATTCTCCGTTGATTGTATCTTTTATAATCAAGTCCCAATGGGGGAAGCTGGGTAAAGAAACTTCTAACTCTTGCAAGAAGGCAGTTGCCAGTAAGACAGATCTGTTCCCACCATCTGGGATCTGTGTGGCCTGTTCTTGCCCTTCTTTTGGCTCTGCCTGTTGGTGACCAATGATGAAGGAACAAAGGGAGTGGTGCAACTGGGGGAAGGACACTAGCACTTGTTAGTACTGGTGTTGCTGTAGTAGAGGGGGTCACTAGAAAGAATAAGAGTCTAGTCTAATGAAACAGCTGAACCCCCAAGGTGAACTTGAACTGGCTCTACTACCAACTATCAGCTAAAAAGAAAAGGAAGTACTAACTCACTATGGTTAGTAGAGAGTTTGAGGGAAGTCTTGAGGCTTAGTAGTCAAGTTCAGGTGAAAACCAAGAGACTAGACTGGAGATCTACTCAACATTGTCCTTGGGGTTTATATACTACTATACTATTTGTACATGTTTGTCTAACCCTAATACCTGATTAGATAGAATGCTATGCCTACATAGTAGGAATGCGACTAAGGTAAGAGTCCATGTTGTAGCTATCCAATAGCGATAAAGGTGTACCACAGCCTCTAGAGCTAAGGGTAATGGAAATGAGTAACATGTTTGATATTGTGGGTGGCAGATCAAATGAAAGAGAAGCTGCAGCTGTGGTAATGAAGTGGGCTGTGCCATAGCCATGCACAGCACAGAAATGAAAAGAATTACTTGGTGATTAAAAGAGTGTTGACTACATGTGGTAGAAGTCTAGAAATGGTAATGACTATGGCAAAAAAATAGCCAAATGGAGATAGATCTAATCAGAAAGAAGAGCAGAAGATAAGCATGATCAGATTAATTATGAAATGATAAGATAAGATCAAGCAAAAAAAGTATTTGCTAAGTCCATTATGATGAAGAGTCTACCAGAGACCATATACAAGACGGCAAGGATCATCACAGCTTCTGCTGGAGTAGCCATGGCAGTGCAAGCCTTCAAAGCTCTAGAGCTGGATTTTGGACACTCCTTGGCAGTGTGCCTAGATTGTCCACAAAACAGGTAAAGACCTTGGCAAAGGCAGTATTGGCACTCCTTGGAGAGAAGCTTGCCATCCTTGCCCAGCTTAACAGAGATGCTGTTAGCATTATTAGCATCTTTGTTCTTGGATGAATTCTTACCACCTCCAGAGGATCCAGAGGGTGAGGAGTTGGATCCCTTGGACTTGGATTTGTTCTTGGGCTTATCAGAGGTGCTGGAGTTATTTGAGGATGTTGATAAGGTGGATTTATTGTTGGAGTGGCCTCCAGAGTTTGAGCCACTCAGCTTGGTTGCTCAGGAGATTTTCTTCTTTTGCTCCCAATACTGATGGTCTATCCTTTGAGCCATCTCATGGAGTTCAGCGAGGGTGTCAAGCTTGTCAAGATGAGAGACCTCATCCTTGATCCAGTCTGGAAGTCCCATGTAGAAACTCTGGCAGAGCACACAGTGGCCCCAATCCTGGACCTGGCTCACCAAGCAATTCCACTTAACAATATACCTAGTAATGCACTGTGAGTCTTTTATCTGCAGTCGCTCAAGTTAAGCCTCTGCATTAGCAACAGAGTCATTGAAACAGCAGAAACTATTTTATCTAGTGGATTTCTATCCACATCTTCTTTAGCTAAAAGCTGCAAGCTAAAACAAAACCTAAAAAATAAAGAATAGGGATAACTTGAGTATATTAGGCCAAAGTCAGAGGGGCAAGCTCAAGTGTGTAAGACCAAAGCTTTAGAAGCAAGGTAAAGCAAGTGATAAGTCTGATGTTGTTAATGACAACTCAGGCAAGTACTGGACTCTAGGATATATATCCCTATCCTAGGAGAGTAAAGCTTTGGAGATGATCCAAGAGATATTGTATTTCTAGTGGTAATCCAAAAGACTAGACTGGAGACTTCTCAGCATTGTCCTTGGAGTTTATATACTATTCTACTGTTTGTATATGTATTGCTAACCCTAATACCTGATTAGGTAGAATGCTATGCCTATGCAGTAGGGATACAACTAAGGTAAGAGTCCATGTTGTAGCTATCCAATAGCAATAAAGGCATACCATAGCCTCTAGGGCTGAGGGGAGCAGAAATGAATAACATGTTTGATACTGCAGATGGCAGATTAAATGGAAAAGAAGCTGCAGCATCAGTAATTAAGTGGGCTGTGCTATAGCCATGCACAGCACAGAAATGAAAAGAATCATGTAGTGATTAAAAGGGTGTTGGCTACACACGTTAGAAGATCAGAAAAGCACAGTAATAACCATGGCAAAGAATAGCCAAAAGAATTTAGATCTGATTGGGAAGAAGAGCAGAAGACAAGCATGATTAGATAAGACGATAAGATAAGATCAAGGAAAAAGTATATGCTAAGTCCAGCTTGATGAAGAGTCTATCAGAGACCGTATACAAGACAGCAAGGATCATCACATGAACACCTCTGCATTGGCTTCATCCAGCAATCTACATCTTCACATACTACACTAGTGCTTTTTGTCTGCAAGAAGGATGGCTCCCTCTGCCTTTGTATTGATTTCTGAGGTCTGAACAAGATCATAAAGAAGGACCATTACCCACTACCCTGTACCTCCAATCTCCTGAAAGCCCCTAGCAGTGCTAAGATATTCACCAAGCTCGATCTCTGGCATACATATCATCTAGTCCATATTGCCACTGGAGATGAGTGGAAGACCTTTTTCTGCACCTGCTATGGATTCTATGAGTGGTTGGTAATGCCCTTCAATCTCACCAATGCTCCAGCTGCCTTTTAGCACTTTGTCAACCTCATATTTGCTAATATGTTGGACATTTCTATTGTGATCTATCTTGATAACATTCTTATTTACTCCCAAGACATTACCTTGCACTGCAAGAATGTTCAGAAAGTCCTCCAGCATCTCCATGCTAATGGTTTATATCTGAAGCTGGAGAAGTGCAAGTTCCATTCAGAGTCTGTCAAGTACCTTAGTTATATCCTCTCTCCCTCCAGGCTTACTATGGCCCTAGACAAGGTTAAAGCAATTCAGGATTGGCTGGAGCCTCATAAGGTTAAGAACATTTAGTCCTTCCTTAGCTTTGCCAACTTCTATCATTGCTTCATTTAAAACTACTCAAACATCGTGATCCTGCTCACATGGCTCACTTGCAAAGAAGTTCCCTGGAACTTCTCCAACAACTGTCACAAGTCCTTCAATTGGCTGAAGAAAGCCTTTATCTCTGCTCCAGTGTTAATCCACTGGACTCTGGACACTCCCATTACCATCAAAACCAATGCCTCCAATTATACCATTGCTGGCATTCTATCTATTACTAGCTTTGACTCTGAACTCCATCCAGTTGTATTCTACTTCTGCACCCTTACAGGGCCAGAGTTGAACTATAACATGCACAACAAGGAGTTGTTGGTGATTTTTGAGGCATTTAGAAATTAATGTTACTTCCTTGAAGGTTCTGGATCTCCAATCAACGTCATTACTGATCACAAGAATCTTGAGTATTTCTTCACCACTAAGCTTCTGACATGCCACCAGGCCCACTGGTCCAAATACCTCTGCCAATTCAATATGGCAGTTTGTTACCAGCCTGGTAAGCTTGGAGCTAAATCTAATGCATTAACTAGATGTTGGGATGTCTACCCAAAAGAGAGGGATAAAAACTATGCTCACATCAACCCTAACAACTTCCAGCCCATATTCACCCATAAACAGCTCACTGTGTCTCTTTGCATGACTTACCTAGCTACTCTAACACTCTGGAGCTCACTTCTAGTCAACATTGAGCAACTCTGCTCTAACATCCTCTTCTCTCTATCCAATGATCCAGTTGCATCCCACATCCTCTCCTTTGAGTCTATTGATGACCTCACTGAACAGTCAACCCTAAAGGATTTCTACTCCAGAACAATCACATCTATATTCCTAAAGCTAAAGATCTCCGACTCCAGATTCTCTGCTACTTCCATAATCATTCTGCTGCAGGTCATTTCAGCCAGAACCACATCTTGGAACTCATTCACCATGAGTATATCTGGCTGGGCATCTGCACCTTTGTCAAGAACTATATTGGTTCTTGTACATCCTGTGCCCACACCAAGGTTCTAAGGCACCAGCCTTACAGGCTCCTCAAGCAGCTATCAATTCTGGAAAAGCCATGGAACTCCATCTTCATGAATTTCATTAAACAGCTTCCCCCTTCAGAGGGTTATACAGCAATCCTAGTGGTTATTGATCAGTTATCTAAACAATTGATCTTCATCCTGACTCATAATACCATCACCTCTACTGACCTAGCCAAACTGTTTCTGATCAATGTGTTCAGTAAGCACAGAGTTCCCACCCATGTCACCTCTAACCAGGGCTCTGAGTTTATATCACACTTCTTTCAGTCTCTAAATAAAGCTCTCGATATGTGCCTGCATTTCATCTCTGGATATCATCCAAAGGGGGATGGTCAAACCAAATGCACTAATCAAACCCTTGAGCAATACCTCCAGATTTACTGTAACTATCAGCAGGACAATTGGTCAGAACTCCTCCCTCTTGCCAAATTCATGTACAACAACACTCCAAGTGCTACTACTAGAGTATCCCTGTTCTTCACTAACAAGGACTATCACCCAAATCTGTCTATCAACTCTGATTGCAACCTCACCTCATCCATAGCCAAAGCTTATGTTGCAGACTTGGATCAACTCCATGATTTCCTTCAGTTGAAGATGGCTGAAGCCCAGAAGCATTATCAGGGATCCACTGACACTAAACAAAGTCTGGCCCCAGACTTCAAGATTGGTGACCAAGTGTATGTGAAGGCTAAGTACTTCTGGTCTATATGACCATCCAAAAAATTATCCAAGAAGAATCTAGACCCATTTCCAATTATCACTAAGCCTGGTTCTCATTCCTTCATCTTATGATTACCTGACACTATGCATTCCATACATCCAGTTTTTCATGTCTCTCAATTAGAAGTTTCTACTCTGAATAGTATATCAAATCATGTCCAACCACCACTGCCTCTGGTTAAGGTCAATAGTAAGCTGGAGTACAAGATTGTGGAGATTTTGAACTCCAAAATCAATCAGAGAAGGCATCACTGCCAACTCCTATACCTGGTTCGATGGTTGGGCTACGAGGAAACTGACAACAAGACCTTCTGGCTACCTGCCATGAAGTTGGGAAATATAAGGGACCTTGTTTCAGACTTCCATGAGAAGTATCCAAACAAGCCTGGGCCACTACCCACTTAATGTTGTATAACTCCAAGATTCCCTTTCTTTTCTTTTCCTTTCCTTTCTGTTTTCTTTTCTTCCTTTCTGTTTTTTCCTTCTGTTCTGACTTCAC
>JBBPUB010000506.1:0-13202 GCA_038094415.1 Xerocomus alliaceus
AAGCATGCCTAGAAGACTAGAGGCAGTGATTAAGGCCAAGGGAGGACACACTAAATACTAAAAGTATAGAATTGAGATTATGCTCAAATAAGTGTCCCAATGACATGTCATTTTAAAATGGGCATAGATCAATGGCATGACAACCAAATCATATGATCTAAGTTGAGTTAGGAAGCCTAGAGTAAGTACTACCTTCGCTTATACAGGTGTTTTGCCTTGTTTGGTCTCTATCACTAGCAATTTACCAATCTCTTCAAAATGTACCAACATTGGGACACTTTTTTGAGCCACTGTATCTCCTGTAATACTCAATCTGTTCTGGAGATGTCCATAAAACCAGAGAGTGCCAGTTATTACAGATCTGGCCTCATTCCATGGGTCTACCACATAAAGGACACAGTAGTTCAAATTTTATGTTTAAAAAGGGTTCTGGCATATTCAAATATCTGGGAAAGTGGAAAGAAAGTTGTGTTTCAGGGATAACAGTCTGGTGTTCCAGGTGAACTGTCATATGCCAAGAATCAGTAGCATTGGTGGACCCCATAATAAGTGTTCATATGCAACCATTATTAGAAAGAAAAAAGGTCACATATTCAAAGACTGTTTTAAAAAAGGCATATCTCTAATACATGCTTTCAGGATTTCCAAGAATGGCTCCCATAGCAGATGCTATAAGTTGCAAGACTATGATAAGTCCTGCAAGCCACCAATTCTTATATGTGACAGTAGGAGGCATTATGAATTCAAATGATGTTTTTTTATGTTAAGATGGGGCTCATAATGTTACACAAGTAGCCTGAGTCTGCTACTGGGATGAAAGGTACTAGGGTGGACTGGGTGCTTGGGAGATTCAAAGGGGCTGAGGGCTAAGGGACATGGTGCAGGAACTGCAGCAGACTCTAGGTTACATGTAATTGCATAGACCAAGAATGAAGACTACTGTACAGGGTGTGGAGTATAAGTACTATAATGGAATCATATGGAATATAATGGAAGGTGGGGAGACTCAGCCATTGTGAGAGAAGCAACTGTGGAGAGATAAGCATCCTAAGATAGTGGTAACCAAGATCAAGAAGATAACAGGAGAAGTGCTGTGGAACGAGTGGACACTACTAAGAGGAATGGATGTTCACAGTAAGAGATGAAGTATGGTGGAGTAAACTGTGGAACAGTGATGAGAAGAAGGAAAACATGGTGAAAGATATAATAGATTATAACAATACCCCCTTTGTACATGGAAACCCCTGGTTCCAGTATTCTACCCATGAGAGGGTCCTCCAAAGATTGCCTCCACCTGGTGAATGGAGTAATGTTCAAATGGACAATCATCTCAGATGTGTCCAGTCTTGTCACAAGTTGCACATACTCACCTAGGGCAGAAGTGAGGTCCATGCCCCCAATTCTGGCAAAAGGAGCATTGAATTTGTAAGCAAAAATAAGCATTATGTCTGGGGGCCAAGGTCTGGCAGACTGGGCAATAATAGAGGGAGCAGTTTGCCTGATAGTGACCACTACCTCCACACTGAAAGCAAGTGGTGGTGTCAGAAGCCAGCCATTGATATATTGGTGATGCTAAGACTCACAAGGGGGAAGAAAAAACCCATTGACTATTGGGCAGGGTGAGAAGGAAATTGTGATTGGTGGCAATGATATCCAGATTCAGAGTATAGGTGGTTAATCCGAGGGAGTCTTCAGAGTCCATAAACGTAGTGGTGCTGGTCACCGAGATGGTGGGAGATGGGAGTGGAGGAGGAGGGGATGTGATCCTGTCAACGAGAGCAAGAGTAGATACAGTGGGGGATAAAGGAGTTGTGATAGGTAAAGAAGGGGAAACAACGGTATTGGGTAATGAAGAAATTGATGTAAGGTAGTGGTCTCATTCCAGTAGCGTGAGGGAAAGGTAAACTTAATAAAAGGTAGGAAAAATAAGTTCTGGGGCGATCATAGAAATGTAAGTATTGAAGCCATATAGCCACAGAATGGATAGGAGATGTTCAGGAAGTTTACTAATGGCTAATTATAGGGGAATGCCAAACATGGAGGGGAGGTCCAACAGAGCACAATGGTTATAATAATATTGGCCTCAAGCTGTTTTGTGAAACAAGCACACCAGCTCTTGGATGATTTCGTCATCCTGATAGAGGGGGAGAGTCTCAATGGCATGGAGGAGCTGGGGGTCTGTGAGGATGGCACTATATAGGATGAACATGGCTGAGGTGGGCAAGAAGGAGGGCTGCACATGTGAGGATCTGAGACGTGCATATCCAGATAGTGATAAAGAGATGGATAAGGTGGGTGAAAGCATTTTCTAGAATAGCATGAGTAGTGGGGTTGATGGGCATCTAATGATGGTGAGGGAATGTTGCTGCCCAATATATGGTGACAATAATGGTGGTGATAAGAATGAGGCAGAGGAGGAGGATGGAGGTGATTAACTGATAGTCCATGCAATCCATGATGAGCCCTGGTTACCACAGTTGATTGTGGCATTTATAATCTGTCAGAATAGAGGCAGTGTGACGGAGATTACTTTCTAGTTCCCAAGTATTTTCAGATGGAGTGTGACCTTTCCATTTGATAAGGTATTGATAGTGACCAGGAGTTCCCTTGTGGGCTAGAATGGCCTTGACTTTGTATTCTTCTTTGTCATCTATAATCTCCAGTGGGGGTTCCAGGAACGAAGGACCATGAGCAGGGGTTTGTTTAAATGGGGATAGAAGGGAGGCATGAAATGTATTATAAATTCTCCAAGACTTGGGGAGTTTGAGGTGATAGACAAGTGGTGAGAGGGTTTGGATGACTTCAAACAGTCCTACTTGTTTGGAGGCCAGTTTCCTAAATGAAAATGGGATGTGGAGATGAGTAGCTTCCAGCCATACTCGATCTCCAACCTTCCAAGGGGTAAACTTAGTCATTTGATGTCTTTTCATTGCTAGGCATGCTGAACCATGCACAGCTAGGGCCTCATTCCTTGCTTTGGTCAGGGCATCCATCCTGGAGGAAAGTGCAGGAATGAAGGTTTTTGTGAGAATGGGAAACACTCTAGGTTCATAAACCAATATGAGACTGAATGGGGATTTCTGAGTGGAAGAGTGTGGGCAAGAGTTATGCTGGAACTCAGCAGTGGTGAGAAACTTGACCCAATCATGTGGGTTGTTTCTGCAAAAGATCCTCAAATATGTCTCCAGTTCCTGGTTGGTTCTCTCAGTTTGACTGTTGGTCTGTGGGTGATAGGCAGTGGATAGTTTAATGTCATAGTGGAGTAGTCTGGCTAGTTCTCGAGCCAGGGCAGAAGCAAACTGTGGTTTCTGGTCCAAGATGATGGAGTCCTGTATTCCAAATTGTTTAAATATGTGGTCATGGAAAAGGCGAGCTATCCCTAACACATTGATGGTTTTGTGGCAAGGAGTGAGAATTACCCCCTTTGTAAGCCCATGGTCAACCATGACCATAATAGAGTCAAAGCCCTCCAAGGGGGGTAAGTCGGTGATGAGATCAACAGACAGTTGCTTAAACGGGAGGGTGGTAATGGATGGGATCAGTGACAGAGATGGGACTGTGGGGTGAGTATTGGTCTTGGATGTTTGGCAGGTGTGGCATCTGTTGACGAAGTTTTTGATGAACATGGCAAGACCTGGCCATCAAAAGTCCTGTTTCAAAAGAGCCTTGGTATGAAATTATCCTGCATGTTCTGTGGTTGGTGCAGAATGAAACATATGGAGTAGGGATGACCTATGTTCTGGGGGAACATATAACCTGTCCCTGTAGAAAAGGTGGCCATTGTCGAACTTCCAGTTTGATATGGCTGATCTGGAAAACAATGGGGAGCCTAGCTGTGCTGCTTTGAGCACTCTAAGAACTAGGGGGTCATCAGCAGAGGAGAGCTTGATTTTGTGCAAAAGTGCCATATCAAGGGCTTGAATAATGGTGGATTCTGGGATTATGGAGGAGTTAGTGTTGTTGGTGGATGTGTCAAGAGAGGATTGTTGAGATAGGGCATTTGCTGGGCCCATCTTGATTTCTGGGGTGACCTGCCAAATGAGATCATAATCTTGTAGGAAAAGAGACCAATGTGCTTGGCATCTGGAAAGTTTTCAAGGGTTGTGAATATAGAATAAATTCTTATGATTGGTAATGATGGTGATGGGATGGGTGGAGCCAGAGAGGTATTGTCTCCACTCCTCTAGGGTGAGGATGATGGCAAGTAATTCCCTATCATAGATGTCATAGTTTTGTTTGGCAGAGGAGAAGGTCTTGAAGAAATAAGTGCAAGGGTGATTATCTCCATTTACATCCTTTTGTAGTAATATGGCTCCCACTGCAAGAAGAAAGGCATCCATCATTACAGAGAACAGTTTGCTGAAGTCTAGGAGCACCAGGACTGGTGTGGAGATGAATGTGTCTTTAAGGGTTTTAAACGTGCTTTGCTGTCAAGGAGTCCATTTCCAAGGTTCATCCTTCCAAGTAAGGAGGGTGAGTGGGGATATGATGTTTGAAAAGTCAGAGATGAATTTTCAGTAGAAATTGGCAAATCCAAGGAAGCTGCAAATTCCTTTGACCAATGAGGGTGGTTGCCATTCCTTTATGGCATTGAGCTTGACCAGGTCCATTTTGAGCTTTTCTTATCCAATGATCATTCTGAGATATTCCATAATGGGGGTGTTGAATGAGCATTTTGATAGTTTCAGGGACAGCTGGTGTTCCCAAAGGCAATCAAAGACCTGTTTAGTACACTGGTGATGTAACCTGAGATTGTCCTTAGTGTGAATACCAATGTCGTCCATGTAAATCTTAAGCCATCCTTCTGCCAGGAGATCTGCGAAGATATAATTTATGAATGCCTGAAACATGAGTGGAGTGTTGCAGAATCCAAAGAACATGACTGTGGGTTTGTAGAGTCCAAGAGGGGTGATAAACACTGCTTTCCATTGGTCTTCTTCTCAGATGCAAATGTTGTTATATCCCCATCATATGTCTAGTTTGGTAAACATAGTGGATTCTTTCATGTTGTCGACAAGGTTGGATATGAGTGGCAGAGGATAGGCATTGTGGATTGTATAGGAGTTAAGGTATTGATAGTTCTAACAGGGGCATAATGTGCCATCCTTTTTGGAAATGAAGAAGAATGGGGAGGCTTGTGGGGATTTTGAGGGGAGGATATGACTGGTCTTTAGGTTTTCATCAATAAAGGTTTTACATGTGTCCTTCTCCTTTGGATTTAGCAGATATACTTTAGTGATCTTTGGAAGGAAGGAGGGTTTTAGGTCAATGGTATAATCATAGGAACAATGAGGGGGTAAAGCATTGAACGTGCTCTCTGAGAATATGTCCTCGTATTTCTTGCACCAGTCTGGGGAAGGTTATCCTGGGCAAGCTGAGTAGAGATCATGATCTTGTTGAGACTCTCTTTGAGGTGATCCAGTAGGAGCAGAAGGGATTTTGTCCTCTAGTCAACCTGGGGGTTCCACTTCCACAGCCAAGGCATCCCAAGGATCACCTGCTTCTTGCCAAGTTCCAAGATAAGCAGATCTACATTGTCAGAGAAATCCTTGTGTATAAGTTCTGCCTTGAGCTTTGCTCTAATGGTGCTATGGTGGTTTTCTGTTCCATTGATGTTCCAGGCTTTGATGGGTTTGGAGAGGGCACATACCCCTAGGTTTAGGTGAGGGACCTGGGATTTGTCAATAAAGTTTCCAGTGGCTCCACTATCAATAAGTGTGATGGTTTCAATGGTTTTGGACTGTACTCTGAGATGAATGGGGATTCGAATTGTTTGGTAGCTAGACAGTTCTACAAGTATATGGGAGGGAGATGTTGACACACCCTCTCCTTCTAAAAAGATGCTGTGGAAGGTTGCTCATCAGGGGAGTCTTCATAACAGACTTGAAGAACTTGAAGGATCTCATCCTCATTCTTTCCCTGGATCTGGAGTTGTTGAACAAACATCTATAACATGAAGAGAGTGTGAGTTTGAGGGGGTGCAGGAGTTGTGATGGTGGAACTGGATGGGGTTGGTGGGGCAGTAGTAGGGGTAGTTGTAATGATTTGGCTAGGGGAGTTATGGGGGTATGAGCAACATTGGGTGGCATTGTGGCTAGTGCATTAGCAATGAAAGCAGCATCCTTCTCAGATGCATTTGGCTCATTCCTGAGGGATTAACTTGGTGAGTCGAACTGTGTCAACATCCATGGCATTTGAATCTCTGGGGTTTCTAGGGAGGGAAGGGGCAGGTTTGCCCTTTTTCAATGCCTCAATGCGAGCTATCTGGGTATGGAAGACTTTGGCTTTGTCTAGCCAATTAGTGATGAGGACAGGGGCTTTGTCCATGGAGAGGACCATGATGGCGATCCTCTGATCTATGCCTAGAGAGAAGGCATCAATGAGCATAGCATGGTTGGTGATTCCAGCTTGAGTAGCTAGATTCTGAAACTCAGTGATATACTTCTGGAAGCCATCATCTATCTCTCTGCTTGGTTTGTGGAAAGACTTCTGGACTAGTTTGGACAATGTGAGGCAAGCGATGGCTTTGATATCAAAGGAGAAAAAGGTTCCTTCAAAGTTTTCTATGAATTTATCAAAGGTCTTTTCTGTGGCAGTAGTGGCAGAGTCAGTGAGTTTATTGTACCACAACTCAGAGAAGGGAACAGCTCAGCCCTTGCTGAGCTTGTTCAGAGTGGTCATGATCTTGGTCTCGTCACTTGTATAGAGGGCAGAATTAATGGAAAAGTAGGCCTTCATGGCTTTAATCCAACAAGTGGCATCATCTTGTTCACCAGAGAAGTTGGCAGGGAGGGCTGCCTTAAGTTCAGTGGTATGGGTGGACATAGGAGTGACTAGGGATGGGGTGCAAGTGGGAAACAGTGGGGTCAATGGACGCAAAGGTGCTAAGGGGATGCTAGGGCCAGGGTATGGTGGGGTTCCTATAGGAGTGGTGGAGGAAAAACCAGGAAATCACCTGGGTCTGATAGCTGGAGATGCTAGGGATGTAGATTCTGACTTGGAGTCAGAATGGGCACTGATGGATCTAGAGATACGCCAGGATGGTTGATAAACTATGGTGATTCAGTGGGGGTGCATCCAACTCTAAGATAAGAGGGACATAAGGTTATTCTTGGTCTTTTGTTACATGAGTAGCCTGAGTCTGCTACTGGAATGAAAGGTACTAGGGTGGGCTGGGTGCTTGGGAGATTCAAAGGGGCTGAGGGCTAAGGGACATAGTGCAGGAACTGCAGCAGACTCTAGGTTACATGTAATTGCGTAGATCAAGAATGAAGACTACTGTACAGGATGTGGAGTATAAGTACTATGATGAAATCATATGGAATATAATGGAAGGCGGGAAGACTTAGCTGTTGTGAGAGAAGCAACTGCAGATAGATAAGCATCCCAAGATAGTGGTAATTAAGATCAAGAAGATAACAGGAGAAGTGCTGCAGAATGAGCAGACACTACTAAGAGGAATGGACATTCACAGTAAGAGATGAAGTATGGTGGAGTAAACTGTGGAATGGTGATAAGAAAAAGGAAAACATGGTGAAAGATATAATAGATTGTAACACATAATCTATCAAGATAGCAAGGCTACCTCAATGTGCACAGGAAGAAGAGGTATTAAAACCAAGTAGGAAACTTACTTGGTTGGTCTGAGTATTAATGGCAATCAAAAGAGGAGTAAGAAGAGATATGTATTCTGAAGTATAACTCAACAGAAGAAGTGAGAGTATGTTGCTGCTAGGCTGATAAGCATGGCTCATTATCTAGCCTTTATATACTGTAAGAGATATATTTGTATGTATGTACAGTAAATATAAACATGGTAAAGATTATGAAATAACATGGAATGTCATAGAAGAAATATCAAGATATTAGTATAGCTAACAAATAGCAATAAGAACTCTTATCTATGATGTCATAACAATAGATAGTGAAATAGACCATGTTCTGAAACAGATCACATGAAAATCATGTAACACAGTCTAGAAGGATTACAATTAGGATAAGAAGTAAATAATATAAAATCATAAATTCCAACAAAAAGACAGTTGTTAGCATTGAAAATCTGACATGTTCTGCCTGTGAAGACCACTCAACAACCAGAATTGGTTAGTTAGCTGAGTGATACAAGTATTACACACATAGTCAGAGCATACAAAATGTTCTGAAAAAGAATGCACAATTGTGATGTGTCATTCAGAAGGAAAATGGATAAGTCACCTCATCCGACAGTGTTGAACATGCCATTGTTGGCTGCTTTAATCAGTTTAGGTGGGATTGACATGAAGTTAATGAAGTTATCTCAAGAAGGGGATAGGTGCTAGGAGGTGCCACTATTGTAGAGTACTAGGACTCCAGTATGGGACATGTAATACATTTCATCACCCACATTTTCTACTAACCATGCTGAGTCCAGTTGCTCCACAATGTGTGCTATTGGTTTAGAATCTTTTGTAGATTTTTGAACTTCTTTCCACAAGGTTTCCAACCTTTCAGTGCCTGTCCTGCTTTGCCACCACCCTCTTTCCAGCACTTAAATCCTTTGTGGCCAGACCATCTGCAGTTATAGCAATTTCCTTTGAACTTTTTCTTCCCTTGTTTCAATGCATTTGTGTTGAATGCCATGTCCTTGAACACTTTGTCCTTTGACTTCCTTCCACTCTGAAGGTAAGTTGATTGTATTCTTTAATCATGACATTTATCAATATGTTAGAAGAGATTGTCTTGTTCTGTAGATGCATTGTCAAAGAAAGTAAGGCTAGTCCTGGATTGTACAACCATGGTAATGATACATATACAATGTTAAAGAGGTTGTCATCAGATATGGATTGCTCAATCAATGCTAGCTCCTCCTAGAAAGTGTGATGATCCTTGCTATCTTATATATGGTCTCTGATAGACTCTTCATCTTAATGGACTTAGTGTATACTTTTTCTCTGATCTTATCTTATCATTTCATAACTAATCTGATCATGCTTATCTTCTGCTCTTCTTCCTGATCAGATCTATCTCCATTTGGCTATTCTTTACCATGGAGATCACCGTGGCTTTTTAATCTTCTAATGTGTGTAGCTAACACCCTTTTAATCACCAAGTGATTCTTTTCATTTCCATGCTGTGCATGGCAATGGCATAGCCCAGTTCATTACTGCTGCTGTGGCTTCACTTCCATTTGATCTGCCACCTGCAGTATCAAACATGTTATTCATTTCCACTCCCCTTAGCCCTAGAGGCTATGGTATGTCTTTATTGCTATTGGATAGCTACAACATGGACTCTTACCTTAGTTGCATCCCTACTGCATAGGCATAGCATTCTACCTAATCAGATATTAGAGTTAGCAATACATGTACAAACAATAAAGTAGTATATAAACCCCAAGGATGATGCTGGATAGATTCCCAGTCTAGTCTTTTGATTTTCTCCAGAACTTGACTTACTAAGCCTCACCACCTTCAACTCTTTCCTCAACAGAACAAGTTAGTACTTTTCTAATCTTTTTAGCTGATAGTTGTAGTAGAGCTGGTTCAAGTTTTCCTTTGGATTCTGCCATTTCAGAAAGTGATAATCTTGTCTATATGTGCTTATGTGTCCCCACCTTTTTTAAGTTTCAGCTCACCAAGCTAACATTGTAGCTCAGCACTAATCATGACTGATCATTGCTCAAAGAGAGTACATAACATCTCAAAGTATTCAAAAACACTTTCTTTGTTCATGAGTTGAATGAAGAGGGAATTTGGGAGCATATTTGCAATTATATGCTGGACCTTTGTGTTCTTTTTGAGCCATATTAGCAAGTCTTTCTCATATTCTGCAACTGCTGCCTTTTCATCAGGGGTTGTCACCATCCATCTGAGTAATTGCTTTTTCACTGGATCTATGGGTTTTGATTTCATGTCATTGAGGTATCCATCAAGTCCTCAACTGGTGATGATAATCTGGAGTCAGATCTTCCATGTAGTCCACTCCTTACTGAACACATCAAGCTTAGATAGCTTAATATTCTCTGATACAGTAGCTGACATTTTGATGAATGTATACAGTCATTTTATATGTTTCCATTAGCATGATTAAAGCTCAGAGCTCATAACCTGTAGGAATACACTCAGTACAAGATAGAGTCTTTGACTATGTATTGCACACCTGTAGAAATACACTACAGGGTATAAGTGATGAACAGTAAAGTAGAAATGACTGATCTCACCTCAGTATAAGACAGAGTCTTCAACTGAGGTATAGATACATGTCACATCTGAATTTATCTAACTGATTATCTAAGCAAGTCTGTTTGTAACATAGTCCATATAAAGAATACAACAACAGACTGCTCCAGAGCCATTGCTGTCTGGGGACATCTTCTCTTACACACATTAACTCTGGACTTATTGGCCTACACTTGAACTTTATTCCCAAGGTGCTCTGTTTTGTTATCAGATTCTTTTTCTTGCTTAACAGTACATTAATCTTATTTTTCCTTGATCTCATTTACCCCATTTTGAAGTTATATTGGAGTTAGCAGAGTTTAATATGATCATATCTTTGTCCCATAAATACATTTATTTCAGATTCCCCCTCTTAGTTGTTCTTCTCCCCTTGAGGCAGCAACTGAGGTGGGTACTTAATGTTTTATTGCCTTATACCTAGCTAATATATAGTAGTAGGCACTTCTGCCTTCTATTCAGGTAATACAGTTGTTCTTCTCTTCTTGAGGCAGCAACTAAGTAGGCACTTCTGTCTTTTATTTAGTTCTGACAATTTATGAGTATGGATATAGGTGTGATGATCCTTACTGTCTCATATATGGTTTTTAGAAGACTCTCTGTCAATGGACTTAGCATGAACTTTCTTTTCTTTGATCTTATTTTATCTTTTTCATCTTATCTGATTATGCTTATCTTCTGCTTTTTTTTCCAATCAGATCTATTTCCTTTTGGCTATTCTTTCATATAGTAATCACCATATTCTTCTAATCTTCTAATTGCTTAGCCAGCACCTTTCTTTAATCACCATATGATTCCATTTCTGAAGCTGTGCATGGCTGTGGTATAGCCCACTTCATTACTGTTGATGTGACTTCTCTTCCATTTGATCTACCATCCATAGTATCAAACTTCTTTTTATTTCTATTTCCCTCAGCCCTAGAGGCTATGGTATGCCTTTATCACCATTGAATGGCTAAACAGGAACACAGACTTTGACACTGTACATATCTAATTAGGTATTAGAATTAGACATACATGTACAAATAGTAGAGTAGTATATAAACCCCAAGGACAATACTGAATAGACTTCCAGTCTAGTCTCTTGGTGTTTTCCAGAACTCAACTACTTAAGCACTTCTCAATGCTACTGTGACGATCCTTGCCATCTTGTATATAGTCTCTGGTAGACTCTTCATCAAGCTGGACTTAGTGTATACTTTTTCTTTAATCTTATCTTATCGTTTCACAACTAATCTGATCATGCTTATCTTCTGCTCTTCTTCCCAATCAGATCTATCTTCATTTGGCTATTCTTCACCACGGTCATTACCGTGTTCTTCTAGACTTCTAATGTGTGTAGAAAACACTCTTTTAATCACCATGTGATTCTTTTCATTTCTGTGCTATGCATGGCAATGGCACAGCCCACTTAATTACTGCTGCTGTGGCTTCTCTTCCATTTGATCTGCCACCTGCAGTATCAAACGTGTTATTCATTTCTGCTCCCCTTAGCCTTAAAGGCTGTGGTATGCCTTTAACACTATTGGATAGCTACAACATGGACTCTTACCTTAGTCACACCCCTACTGTGTAGGCATAGCATTCTACCTAATCAGGTATTAGGGTTAGACAAACATATACAAATAGTATAGTAGTATATAAACCCCAAGGGCAATGCTGGGTAGATCCCCAGTCTAGTCTCTTGGTTTGCACCTGAACTTGACTAATAAGCCTCAACATCCTCCTCAAACTCTCTACTAACCATAGTGAGTTAGTACTTTCCTATTCTTTTTAGCTGATAGATTGTAGTAGAGCTGGTTCAAGTTCTTCTTCAAGTTTGGCTGTTTCAGCTACTCTCTGCTTAACACAGCAAGTTAGTACTTCTTTTCCTTTCATTTGCTAAAGATAATTAGTAGTAGGCTTGGTTCAAGTTCTTTAAGAGTTTTCTATTGTTTCATTAGACTAGACTCTTTCTAGTGACCACCTCTACTACAGGACATTGGGCACTGACTTCTTCTAGTGCCCATTCAGTTCCATCACTTCCTATATCCCTTTATTGTTGGGACTCAACAGAGATTGCTGAGAGAAGGGCTAGAGCAAGCTGCAGAGGTCTTGGAGGTTAGAGACAAAATGTCACTCTTGCCTGCTGATGCATTTTTGAGAGAGTTAGAACTTTCTTTGTTCAAACCCTACTGACAGGACTCAATTATGAGAGATACAGTGGCTTAAAAAAGTGTCCCAATGTTAGGCCATTTTGGACAAATGGACCAATATGGGACAAACAAGATCAAACACTTGTAGGGTCAAAGATAGTACTTGCTCTTGGCATTCTAACACCACTTAGATCATGTGATTTGGTTGTCATGGCACCAAGATATAGCCATTTTAAAATCACATGTCATTGGGACATTTATTTAAGCATTATGCTGTCATTTATAATTTGGTAAATAACATAAGACTTTGACAGCTTCTGATGGATGCTATGCCTTGACCCTGGTGACTTATGTAAATATGGGGTATATAAACATGATGTGCTATTTAGCTACTTCATTATCACCATGAAATCCATTTCTACCTTTACTAAAGCCAATATTCTCTTTCTCACTGAATCTGGCCTCTCTATTTGTAATATTTCCTCTTAGACTGGCCTAGGAAAGTCTACTGTGGCCAGGGTTATCAAGAAATTCCTTCCAGATAAGGAAAACATCAAGCTAGGGCATTCTTCTAAGCTTTCCCCTACTAATAGAAGGAGAATTGTCTCTAATATTACCACTGGAAAGACTGAAAATGCTGTCCAGGCTATCCATCTCATTAATTCTTCCCTGCCCTCCCCCATCTCCTCCCAGACTGTTCACAATGTGCTCAAGTCTGCTTCTCTCAAGGCTGTGGTTAAAAAAAAGAAGCCTTACTTGTCACTCAAGCATAAAAAACAAAGGCTTACTTTTGCTCTCAAGTATCAAAACTGGACTATGGAGGACTGGACTAGGGTCATTTGGTCAGATGAGA
>JBBPUB010000507.1:0-13129 GCA_038094415.1 Xerocomus alliaceus
CATATTCTTATGTTATTTACTAAATAATCAATTACAACATGATGCTCAAATAAGTGTTTCAATGACATGTCATTTTAAAATGGGCATAGCTCAATGGCATGACAACCAAATTATATGATCCAAGTTGGGTTAGAAAGCCTAGAGTAAGTACTACCTTCGCTTATGCAGGTGTTTGGCCTTGTTTGGTCTCTATCACTGGCAATTTACCAATCTCTTCAAAATGTACCAATATTGGGACACTTTTTTGAGCCACTATATGTGGTGAAAAGTAGACAAAAATGAAATAAAGCATAGCAGTAATGAAAAGAGGCTATGGCATAGCCATACAAAGCAATGGAAATGAAAAAAAAACACATGACATTATTATGACATTATAAATCCAGACTATAACATTATATGGGTGCACTGTCATATCCCAGACTTCAACTCTGGTCAGTATAGTGCAAATCCAGCATGATCTCCTCAGAAAGGCATTCTTCATCTTTGAACTTCATCCATTATAGTGCTTTTTGTTTTTCTTCTTATCTTACATCTCCTTTAGTATTAGTTCTGTGATGATCCTTGCCATCTTGTATATGGTCTCTGGTAGACTCTTCATCAAAATGGACTTAGCATGAACCTTTTCTTTGATCTTATCTTTTCTTTTTATCTTATCTGATCAAAGCTTATCTTCTGCTCTTCTTTCTGATCAGATCTATCCCCATTTGGCTAATCTTTCACATGGTAATCACCATGTTTTCTGATCTTCTAACCACCTTGCCAATGCCCTTCTTTAATCTCCATTAAGATTCTATTCATTTCTGTGCAGTGCATGGCTGTGGCACAGCCCATTTAATTACTGCTGCTGTGGCTTCTCTTCCATTTGATCTGTCACCCGCAGTATCAAACTTCTTTTCATTTCCATTCCCCTCAGCTCTAGAGGCTGTGGTATGCCTTTATCACCATTGGATAGCATAGATATGAACACGGACTCTACCATTGATTGAAACTCAGTCATCCTAATCAGGTATTAGGGTTAAGACAACATGTACAAATAGATAGTTAGTATATAAGGCCAGGGATGAAGCTGGGTTGATCCCCAGTCTAGTCTCTTGGAAATTTCCCATTAACTCAACTCCTCAACTTTTTCCTCAACAGAATGAGTTAGTATTTATTCTTCTCTTTTTGAGATAGTTGAAGTAGACCTCATCTAGTTCAAGAGTTCTTTGGTTGTTTCATTAGACTAGACTCTCCTCTTGTGATGATCTCTACAAAGCCAACAGACTTAGGATCTATTGGAATTGCACTCTGATAGTTCATGACATCATCACTCCCTTTGTCCCATTCATCGTTGGTCATCAATGGATAAAGCCAAGAGAAGAGCAAGAACAAGTCGCTTAAGATCTTGGAGTGAAGAGATACCATACAAACTTTGCTATTGAGCATCATTATCCCTTGAATGATAGAAGTTTATATCAACGACTTCTTGATTGTCAAAGACGAAGAAGAACTAAGAAAAGAACAAGCAATTCTGAAAGCTTTGTTTACAGTTCTAGAAATACACTGAATGCTTTGGGTCTATATTCTGATCAGCTATAGCCTCATTGTTTTTGTGACCACTACCTTGTTTATCAAGTGGCTCATCAAGTTTATCATTGAAAACCAGATGCCTATACTGGTAGTCGCACAGAAGGGACAGACGAATCATTCCTCTTTTATAGGATTTATAGGAATAGTACCTGTAACAGGGGCTCATATCAAAGGTTGGACAAGTGGAGAACCACTCCAACAAGGCAATTAATGATTCTGGAAATGATTCTGGGAATCTGTATGGGAGTTTTTGTTTTATCTCTAGCCTTCACTACCTGGGTCATTCACATCATCATTACAAGAAACTCGCCTATTCTATTGGTAGAACACCTTTACAGAACCAAAGAAGGACTATTAGGATTCAGCATAGGACTGATATCCTCTACCAAGGCATCAGGAGATAACTGGAGATATAGATCTCAGTGGGATAGTGACACGTCTTGGTGGTCATGTCCAAGGCCAGACAGTTCAGAAGCAACTGAAGTCAATGAATGAACTAGAGAAGTTCATTGAGGAAATTTTACAGCTTGAACCAGTGAACCCAGAGGATTTACTGTGGTTGTTACAACAAGTTGAAGAAGAACTTTGCATACTTTGGGAACAAACCGATAAAAGATAATGGGTTTCATAATGACTCTTATATGCCTCTTTCTGATTGATCAACAATTATGAACACAAAACTGGAAAGTTCAGGAAACTAATCCAGAGCCAGAACACCTTATGTTAGAAGAAGAGGAGGAGTCATATGAAGAAGAAGAAGTTCCCTTGAAAGGATTAAGAGACATTTCATCTCAAGAGACATTGGATCAAAGATCCATAACAGATCTAGAAGATCTTTACGAAAGGATAAGAAAAGATCCAGAGTTAGCAAATAATGAACGAACTCTCTTAAAAAGGGAAATGCATTCACCCACATTAGAAGAAGAAGCAGAAGTCTTAATGACTAAACGAGGGTGGTGCCTACATTGCTCTCAAATAGGACACGAAACATGGGATTGCATATTAATCCAACAAGGATGCATTGAATGCTTATGGATAGAAGGAGAACATACTTCCCTATGCAGTAACAACATAGAATGCTTCAACTGCAAGTAGAAAGAACATTCATTTCTCCAATGCCAGATCCCGACATACCAATGTGTCTATTGCTTATGAGAATGGGGAGTTCATATGAAGAATTGTCCATTTAAAAATCCAGCAATAAGAAGAGTGAAGTCGTACAAGGACTTGAGATCTTACTTTTGAAAAGAAGATCCTGATTACTTCACAAATTCGCCATGAATAACAAATGCCTATTGGCATCCATACAAGAATACAGTCTTTAACAAGACTAGGACCAAGAAGTTCTATGTGAACTAGATCAAGACTTTTTATCTCTGCTGTCATGTGGGTCTCATCTAGATGGTGAGCTCAGCTGGGACGATACACTGGTACTTGATTCGCATTTGAAAAACAAAAAAAATGTTTTATTTCCAGAAGTGGTGGAGATTAGGAGCATGACGACTCCAATACCATCAAAAGAACAAACAAGACATGATGTTTGAACTATATATCTGGGACTAACCAAATTAGATCTTGATGAATTAATATCTGAAATGAGAAAAGAAGGTCCGGAGGAATTTCATTTCCTAAGAACTATCAACCCAAAGAAGGATATAGTCCTCCTGATCAAGATAACCCCAAAATTAAATATTCCTTTTACCAAAAACATCCACCCTTCTAAACTCTGGAGCAAATGCCGTCTTCATCGACCAACAATTTGCCCAGCATCTTCATCTTCCCTTAACCCCATTAAGACAATCAATTCCAGTGTATAACACCAATGGAACTCTGAATGCTGCTGGAAGAATAATGCATAACTGTCAGCTTGTTATGGAATATGACAGTTATCGTGAGAAACTGACAGCTAAGGTCATCAACCTGGGAAAATTCGAGTTCATTCTGGGATATGAGTGGTTACAGCGCCACAACCCAGAAATAGACTGGACAACCAGGAAGGTTAGATTGATGAGATGTCCCCAGCATTGCCAGAATCTCCAACAAGGTGATTCTACCCCATCTGAGTTTTTACAGGCAATGCAAAAAGAACAGCGCAAGCAAACATATCAGGTATACCATTGGATACATGCATTGGAAAGAGACCACAATACCCAAAAAGTGCTTGAAAGGGTTCAGCCAAAAGAAACCCCACTGGAGGAATTAGTGTTACAGTTATTGATTGCACAATGACTGAATACATAGTATTATAGATACTGATTATGCATTTTTACCATTTAGAGTATAAGCAGTGCTCAACCTGAATATGGTTGATTGTTTATGTTTGTAGATGTTGTTACCACACTCTGTACAAGCCTCAGAGTTCACTGTTTGCAATTTCCAGTTTCTAACAGTGAACTCCAGGTAATGTGTATTTAGTTCATCTCAATATAATAGTTTCTAACAGTGAACTCCAGCTGAGTGCATTCCAGCTGTTAACAGGTTATGAGCCCCACGCTTTAACTATGTACCATTCACCATTGTTTTGTGCTTGTTTGCCACCAGAAATTTTCCACTTCTTGGATCCACTGTCAAGACTCTCTGCTTCCTCACTCATTCTGCCTATCCCACCTCACCATGTCATCTGAAAACCACCACCACTGCATTTCGCCTCTTAATGGCTCCAACTACATCACTTGGAGAGAAGAAATGAAGGCTCTCCTTCACTCTAAAGGCCTCTGGCATCTTGTGGATGGCAAGGAACTCTGACCCACCACCTCTGGGCCTGAGCAAACTGCTTGGGACATCAAGCAGGACAGGGCTGCTGGAGAACTTATGCTCAACATTGCCCCAGACCAATGAGTCCACATTAGAGTGGACCAGGATGACCCCACTAAGGCCTGGACAGCACTGAAGAAGGCTTTCATGCAGCAGAAGGCCAGCCACCACTTTGTGGCCTATGATGAGTTTTTCAGCATCCGGAAGCAGCCAGATGAGTCCCTTCTAGCCCTAGCTGCTCAAGTTGAGAAATCCATGACTCAGATTCAAGATCTGTGCAGCACAAGCTTCGATATGAAGACTTTGGACAATGAATTGGCCTGTATGGCCATGATTCAAGCTCTTGGACTGGAGTTCTCAGCTTTTACTTCCTTCCTGGCCCTCCTCATAGACCTGGACAAAGACAAGGTCAAAGCAGCATTCCAAACGGAGGAAATCAATTGTCAACTGCGTCCTGATGTTGCATTATTCATGCCATCAGTTGCTTCACTATCTACCACCACATCTGGGTGCAGATGCTTGCCCAACTTGCCCTGCTCATTCTGTGAGAAGCTGGGGCACTGCCAGTGCATTTGCCATGCATTGCAGCGTGCAAAGAACAACTACAAGTCCTGGAAGCCAAAGAACAGGAAAGTGGACCAGTCCTAGTCTGCTAAACCAGCCTCAAAGACAACAGAGGTGGTGGAGAAGGCCGGAAATGCAAGTCTTCATTCCAGTGATCCCTCTAATCCATTTTCACTGCTCCAACTGGATGCTGACCATGAATGGAATGCAGACTCAGGGGCCACTTCTCATATGACCCCACATCACCACTGGCTGCACAATTATGCACCAAAATGTGTCCCAATCAAGCTGGCAGACAATACTGTGGTCTATTCAGCTGGGGTTGGCTCTATAGTATTTCATCCTGTCATTAATGGGAAGAGGTGTAGAGCAGTTGAGTTTAGCAATGTCCTGCATGTTCCAGAACTGTGCAATAATCTGCTTTCAGTCCTGTATCTAACTCGGAAGTCATCCTTTGTTGTTCATATCAATGCAACCCATATGACCTTCTCTCGAGCTCCTGGACCACCGCTTTTTGTTGCTACAATCAATAGCAACAATGCAGCATTTCTAGATGGTGAAACTAAGGCAGTTACTGAGTATGCACATTCTGCAACCACTGTCCCACTGGATCTGTTCCTCTGGCATCACAGATTTGTGCACCACAATGCAATTGATGTCAAATCACTCCATGAGCGCAATTTGGTGACTGAAATGAAGCTGGACAACAAATTCCTGCCTGATCCCATCTGTGAACCATGCCTAGCTGGCAAGATACATGCAAATCCATTCCCTAGCTTGCAATCTCATGCATCCAGGCCTCTAGAACTCGTGCATTCAGATGTATATAAGGTTCCCTACCGCACATTCTCTGGATTTCACTACTGGGTCACTTTCATAGATGATTACTTGAGATACCACTTTGTGCTGCCTATTCATGCCAAATCAGATGTTTTCAGCACTTTTAAGCAGTTTAAGGCATTTGCAGAGAACCAGACAGAGCGCAAAATCAAGACTCTGCGAGATGACAAGGGAGGGGAATATATGAGCAATGCCATGCTTGAATTCACCAATGAATGTGGCATAGAGCACTAGCACACTGTCCAAGCTTGCCCATAGCAAAATGGGGTGGCAGAACGCACAAATAGAGTCCTATCTGAGTGCATTACAGCCATGCTGAAGGAATCAGGACTTGCAATGGCATTCTGGGGCAAAGCACTTGCAGCACTGGTCCATGTGTGGAACAGATGCCCTACTACAGCTCTGCAAAGCGCAACATCATATGAACTCTGGCATGGACAGAAACCAGATGTCTCCCACTTCCAAGTCTGGGGCTGCACTGCCTATATGCACATTCAAAAGGACAAAAGAGCTGCACTACAACTACATTATGAGAAATGCATGTTTATTGACTATCCTGATGGCTACAAGGGCTGGAAGTTCTACAACCCAACCACAAAGCGCACAATCATCTCAGAATGCACTGATTTTGATGAAAGGACTAGCCATAGTGGTGTGACTGACACCACTCCAAGCATGATGGACAAATCATCAGGAGTGACAGACACTAGGCAAAGCGTGACGGACACTACTCCAAGCATGACTGACAAGCCTAATACTCCTTACATCACACCTTATACTGGAGATGATGAGGATGAGCTTCCCTCAATTTCTGGTGTTCCACATCCTGGGGGGGTACCTAATCCTGATGTAGTGCAGGATGCAGAACCCCATACATCTTGTCCTGCTCAGATTTCCTTAGTTGATGATCCAGTCACTCCCCAACCACTTCTGAGTCCTGAACCAGTCAGACCAGCTAGTCCCATTGGAATTGAAGCTAGAATGCCACACAAAAATCACCAACCACCCAGAGAATGGTGAAAACTCAGTCCTGCACAGCTGATTGATGACTCTGATGATTCTGATGAAGAAGTGGACATGGCTGCTTGCTTCAGTGCCAATACACCGCATCCCAGGTCATATAAGGATGCATTGAAGCAAGATGATGCTCAGGAGTGGACCCAAGCTGCTTTGGATGAATTGGCAGCCCATAAGTCGAATGGGACATGGAAACTGGTGCCCAGACCAATGGATCAACCTGTTATTGGATCTTGCTGGGTATTTACTAAGAAATATCGTGCTGATAGCTTATTTGAGCAATATAAAGGCTGTCTAGTTACACAAGGCTTCTCCCAGTGCCCTGGATTTGAATACCTTAAGGTCTTTGCTCCTACAGTGCGCTTGCCCACTCTTAGAGTCATTCTGGCGCTTGCAGCAATCCATGACCTCCATCTCTGGTCTGTTGATGTCTCAAATACATATCTGAATGGTGAAATGGACTGTGATGTGTACATGGAGCAGCCAGAAGGATTTGCTGAAGGAAACCCAAGAGATACTGTTTGCTTGCTCCAGAAAGCACTATATGGCACTAAGCAGGGTGGAAATCGCTGGAATCACAAGATGTGCACCACTCTTGAGTCCATGGGCTTTACCCAGACATATTCTAATGCTGCTGTGTATATCTATGTGCGCAGTGATGTCCAGATCATTCTCCCAGTGTTTGTGAATGATATAACATTTGCATCCAAATCTCTTGATGCAATCAAGCAGGCAATCACTGATCTGTGCAAACACTTCAAATTGTGTGATTTGGAAGCTACTGTGATGATCCTTGCCGTCTTGTATACAGTCTCTGGTAGACTCTTCATCGCAATGGACTTAGTGAATACTTTTTGCTTGATCTTATCTTATTGTTTCATGACTAATCTGATCGTGCTTATCTTCTGCTCTTCTTCCTGATCAGATCTATCTCCATTTGGCTATTCTTTACCATGGTCATTACCATGTCTATTCTAATCTTCCAATGCATGTAGCCAATACCATTTTAATCACTGCATGATTCTTTTCATTTTCATGCTGTGCATGGCTATGGCACAGCCCAGTTCATTACCGCTGCTGTGGCTTCTCTTCCATTTGATCTGCCACCTACAGTATCAAACGTGTTATTCATTTCTGCTCCCCTCAGCCCTAGAGGCTGTGGTATGCCTTTATCACTATTGGATAGCTACAACATGGACTCTTACCTTAGTCGCATTCCTACTACATAGGCATAGCATTCTACCTAATCAGGTATTAGGGTTAGATCAACATGTACAAATAGTATAGTAGTATATAAACCCCAAGGATGACACTGGGTAGATCTCCAGTCTAGTCTCTTGGTCTTCTTCAGAACTCGACTACTAAGTTCCCAAACCTCAACAACTCTTTCCTCAACTAAATAAGTTAGTATTCCAACTTCTTAAATAGCTAATAGTTGTAGTAGAGCTGGTTCAAGTTCCCTAGCGGGTTCTGCCGTTTCAGCTACCACTGAGATCCTGGGCATTAAGATTGATCAGAATCAATCCAAGCACTCCCTTACCATCTCCCAGCAGTAGTATTGCATAGATATGCTGTCTAGATTCAATATGAGCGATTGCAAGCCTGTTACAACTCCTATGGAACCTGGTTTGTGTCTATTACATAATCAGAGCCCTAGAACTGCTGAGGAGTGCACATTCATGCGATCTATTGACTATGGAGGTGCCATTGGATCTCTGCAGTACCTATCCTGCACAACTCACCCTGATATTGCATTTGCTGTTGGCCAGCTTGCATCTTTCACATCAGAACCAGGTGTTGCACATTGGAATGCAATTAAGCACTTGTTTCACTACATCAAGGGCACTATGGGCTATGGGATCACCTATTCTCCAGATCCATCAGTCTCTGAACCATTCAGGATCTTTTTTGATGCCAACCATGGTGGATGCAAGGATTCTGGTCGCTCTACAGGTGCATATGTGGTCAAGATTGGTACTGGTGTTGTTTCCTGGATGTCAAAGTGCCAGCCCATTGTTGCTCTCTCCACAACTGAAGCAGAGTATGTTGCTGCATGTGAGGCAGGCAAGAAAATAGTCTGAATGTGCAAACTGATGCAGGAGCTCAGATTTGGAGTAAATGGAGCATCAACTCTGCATATGGACAATCAGTCCACAATTCAGATTGCAAAGCATCCAGAGCATCATGGAAGAATGAAGCACTTGGATTTGCATTGGTATTGGCTTAGGGATATTGTGGATAAAGGGATCATCTCTCCATCATTTGTTCCAATAGCAGAGATGCCTGCTGATCTGTTAACAAAGGCATTGCCTCGGGTTAAGGTAGAGCAATTCTGTAGAATGCTAGGACTTGACAGAGTTAGTTAATTAGGAGAAATGTGGAATCAGGGGGGAGTGTTACAGTTATTGATTGGACAATGACTGAATACATAGTGTTATAGATACTGATTACACATTTTTACCATTTAGAGTATAAGCAATGCTCAACCTGAATATGGTTGATTGTTTATGTTTGTAGATGTTGTTACCATGCTCTGTACAAGCCTCAGAGTTCACTGTTTGTGATTCCCAGTTTCTAACAGTGAACTCCAGATAATGTGTACTTAGTTCATCTTAATATAATAGTTTCTAACAGTGAACTCCAGCTGAGTGCATTCCAGCTGTTAACAATTAGTGCCTATAGAATATCACGATTACCTCACAGTATTTTCAAAGAAAGACTTCGAGAGAATGCCCCTACACAAGCTGTGGGACCATGCAATTGAATTGCACGATGATTTTAAACCCCACAAAGGAAGAATTATTCCCCTTTCAATCAATGAACAGGAAGAAGTCACTGCCTTCCTAGATGAACAAATGCAGAAAGGCTATATTCATCCATCGAAATCTCTGCAAACTTCCCCCGTATTCTTTATTCCGAAAAAGGATGGTGGCAAAAGAATGGTACAGGATTACCGCTACTTGAACAAACACACCATTAAAAACAATTATCCTTTGCCTTTAATTTCTCAGCTTGTTGACAAGTTAAAAGATGTTAAATTATTTACAAAGATGGATCTAAGATGGGGATACAACAACGTCCACATCAAAGAGGGTGACGAATGAAAAGCCACTTTCATATGCTTCTGAGGAGCATATGAACCCCTCATGATGTACTTTGGATTATGCAATTCCCCCGCCACATTTCAGACCATGATAAATGAAATCTTTGCCAATATGGATGACGTGGTAGTGGTCTATATAGACGATTTATTAATATTCACCAAGATGAAAGATCAAGCGGAACATGATCAAATCATGCTAGAAGTATTATGACGACTTAAGGAGAACGACCTCTTTGTAAAAGCCCCCAAATGCCACTTTCGTGTTATAGAAGTAGACTTTCTTGGCATGATTGTGGAAAAGAACAGCATTTCTATGGATCCAAAGAAGGTTGAGGCCATAATTCAATGGCCCGTTCCCTCAAATGTCCAAGGAGTTAGGAGCTTTTTAGGACTTGCTAACTTCTATTGCCGCTTTATTTCCAACTTCTTACAAGTGGCTAGGCCACTTAATGATCTCCTAAAGAAAGAAGTCTCATTTAAATGGGGCTTATCTCAACAAGAAGCATTTGAAATGCTAAAGAATGCCTTTATATCTGCCCCCATTTTGGCATATCCAGATATAGATTGTGAATTCCGTTTAGAAGCTGATGCTTCGGATTACGCCACGGGAGCAGTGCTCTCAATTAAGAAAGAAGACAAGTGGCACTCCATTGCATACGCTTCTCATAGTATGCAACCAGCAGAATGGAATTATCCCATCTCAGACAAGGAGATGCTCTCCATCATAAGATCATTGAAAGAATGGAGACATTATCTCGAAGGAGCTAGATTTCCTGTGGAAGTCTGAAATGATCACCAGAATCTCCAATGGTATCAGACGAGACAAGATCTTAATTGCCGACAGACCTGATGGGCACAATACTTATCTAGATTTAACCTAAAATGGATTCATAAGCCAGGAGCTACTATGGGCAAGGCTGATGTGCTCTCTAGAAGAGAAGATCATGCTATTAGCATAGATAATGACAATAAAGGAGTCCTGGTAATTCTGCCAGAGCAGATCAGAAGTATAAAGCTAGATACTCCACTTCTTATCTCCAATGAAGGCAAATGACTCAATAAATCTATATTCAATGAGCTTTGTAAGCAAATGGAAGGAAATACCATTTATCTTGGAAGAAAGCATTTTCTAATTGAAGGAGAAGATGGCTTGTTGCATGATCCGCAAGGCTGAATATATGTACCAGATGCTGCCTTGATCAAGATGGATATCCTTAGATTGTTCCATGATTCACTGATGGCCGGCTATGCCAGTTACGAGAAAATGTTGGAGTTTATCTTCAGATTCTATTGATGGCCCAGAGTTACTACATTTATCAAAGATTACATGAGCCATTGTGACAAGTGTCAATGGTTCAAAGGAATCAATAAACCCCCAAGTGGTCTTTTGGTACCACTCACAACCCCTGATACTCCTTGGAGCCACATATCAGCTAACTTCATTACTGATCTTCCTAAATCCTGCACTTTTGATGCTATTCTTACAGTCATTGATCGCTTCTCCAAGGAAGTTGAACTCATTCCATGCACCAAGCAGTGCAGTGCCCTGGATATGGCATGGTTATTTTTAAACAACGTATGGAAGCATCATGGTCTTCCATCTTCTATAGTTTTAGATCAAGGCCTGCAGTTCACTGCACAAGTAGTGACTGAGATCAACAAATCTTTATCTATTGAAACCAAGCTTAGCACAGCATTCCATCCCCAGACAGATGGCCAGTCTGAGATCGTCAATAAAGAAGTTCAGAAGTTTTTGAGAATCTTTTGTTCTGAAAAGCAAGATAAATGGATTGATTGGCTTGCCTTGGCCCAGTTTTCAATTAATTCTAAACAACATGCTTCGACGAAGAAAACCCCTTTTGAGATCATACGATTCTATAATCCATGCATGGGAATTGAACCCCCAAAGACTGATAAAGCCCCCACTGCAGTGAGATTTGCTAATGACATGGCTGCCACTTTTGATCAAGTGAAGCAGAATATGAAGGCTGCACAAGTGCACCAAAAGAAATATGCAGATCAATCTCATAGCACTCCCCCTAACTACACCATGGGCCAACAAGTTTGGTTATCCATAGAAAACCTTAGATTGACACGTGCATCAAAGAAGCTTTCTGAAAGATGGCTCAGACCATACACGATCATGAAGTTGATCAGAACAAACACAGTTGAACTGAAGCTTCCCTGCTTAATGCAAATTCACCTGGTTGTAAATATCTCTTGAATCAAACCTTACAAAGAACGTCTTGAAGGCCAGCCAGTTGACTGGCCCAGTCCTGTTAAGGTCACTGAAGAAAGGGATAACGAATGGAAAGTTGACTATATAGTGAATAGTAGGTATCAGCTACACCAACTGAAATATCTAGTACATTGAAAAGGATACGATGAAACTGAAAGAACTTGGGAGCTGCACTCCAACCTTACCAATGCCAAAGAGGCAATCTCTGACTTTTACAAGGCCCACCCTTCTGCACCCTGGGCCCTCACAATTGATCCCAAACAGTTTCTTTTCCTTTTTCATAAACGTCCTGAAAATGTCACTGAAGTTTCAACTCATCATCTCCCATTTGATCATTTGGACAATGATCTTTAGAGGGGGGTAGTGTGACGATCCTTGCCATCTCATATACGGTCTTTGGTAGACTCTTCGTCAAAATAGACTTAGCATGAACCTTTTCTTTGATCTTATCTTTTCTTTTTATCTTATCTGATCAAAGCTTATCTTCTGCTCTTCTTCCTGATCAGATCTATCCCCATTTGGCTAATCTTTCACACAGTAATCACTGTGTTTTCTGATCTTCTAACCGCCTTGCCAATGCCCTTCTTTAATCTCCATTGAGATTCTAATCATTTCTGTGCAGTGCATGGCTGTGGCACAGCCCACTTAATTACCACTGCTGCAGCTTCTCTTCCATTTGATCTGCCACCCGCAGTATCAAACTTCTTTTCATTTCCATTCCCCTCAGCTCTAGAGGCTGTGATATGCCTTTCTCGCCATTGGATAACATAGACATGGACACAGACTCTACCATAGATTGAAACTCAGTCATTCTAATCAGGTATTAGGGTTAAGACAACATGTACAAATAGATAGTTAGTATATAAGGCCAGAGACAAAGCTGGGTTAATCCCCAGTCTAGTCTCTTGGAAATTTTCCATTAACTCAACTCCTCAACTCTTTCCTCAACAGAACGAGTTAGTATTTATTCTCCTCTTTTTGAAATAGTTGAAGTAGACCTCATCCAGTTCAAGAGTTCTTTGGTTGTTTCAAGTTCTGCATTC
>JBBPUB010000508.1:0-13127 GCA_038094415.1 Xerocomus alliaceus
TGTTCGCTCGGACAATACGGTAGGTCGAGGACATGCTCGACCCTATACGCCTACTGAGATGTCAACATTCATACAGTGATCCAACTTGCAAGGCTCTCGGGATTCTCGCCGGTCATCATTATTGCGTCCTTGCATAGACTATCTCCAGTCCCTCGACGCTACATGACGTGTAATACCTTCCCATTTGACGCAATCTTTCATGCGGAGATACAGTTGTATATGACTCTCTCGCACTGAGGAATGTTCACCCAGGCACGACCCAGTGAGCGGCAAGAGGGTATTGCATACTTAGGGAAGTTGACGGCCCCAGGCGTGCATGAGTTGTCAGGATGGCTCTCTGTGAGCAATATCAAGGTATGGGGCCCCTCTGAAATGTTTATACTACCTTCCTTACATGAAACTGACAGGTGTTTATTGTAGCCGAATGTAGTAGAGATCCTACTGGGTCACCCCCTAAGAAACAGAGCCTTGAGAATGGTAGCTGTTCGTCTCATATTCTGCTGTTGGGAACTGTTGTAATAGGTCGTACTTAATGTCTGGTTTTCATTCATGGTGACATATTCCCTGTTCCTTCTCCGTAGACTAACATACAACTGCGTGGCTCGAGTGGAAAATGGGCACATGTAATCCAATACAACATACAGCACTTTGGTACCTGACCAAGCAATCAAGTCGAGATCCTGAAACTGCAGACCTACGCTCGCCTGTTCTCCTTCACATCCCACAGGCCACATTGACCCTCGTCAACTATTCTCACGGAATACACCTTATGCTCGAACCATGGCACCCATACTCGTGTCTCGCAAAGCTTCGTATCGCTGCCCATGGTAGCGTACTTGGTCCCACCTATTAACGTTCAATATCCTATCACGAACACGTGACAAAATACAGTGTCTCACCAGCGCTTGCTAACGCCATGAGTGGCGCTGAGAGGGGTACACCAATCTCACCCCAGCCTGTGAAGAAGGATGTGGCACCGATCACGACCGATGCCGTCCCTGCTGCGCAGGCTGTACCGATTGTTGCACCCATGTCCCAAGACTCCTGTGGACAGAACTCACGCGACCGATAGACAACTCCACTGTCATAGTCGGTGCGTTCTGCCCAACGTGCTTGGAAGTAGAGCGGGAGCGTGGGTAAGTGGGTCGTCCAGCGTTCACCTGGCTTGAGATTGTTTTTCCAATGTGTTGGCGCTGTAATGAAGAACGCAACGTGGATAGCTTCGTCGAGGTTGTTGACGATGGTAAGGTCAGGCATGTTTGTCCTGAGGGCTGTTGAGAGAACTCGAGCTTGAAATACTGGGTGAGAGGTTGGCAAGCTACGAGCGTGCAAGAGGGTTGAGCACAAGAAATGAGATCCGAGGGCATGGGGAGCATGCGTATTTATCTGTTTGGAAACGTCTTCGACGATCGTCCAAGGCAGGTAAAGACAACGCGCCGGCGTAACCCCTATGACCAAATCAGAGGAACATGCGACGAAGTTGTGGTTCTATATCAAAGTTTCAGCCATAGTGCTCGTCCAGCATGCTGATGGTTCGTTATTGACTTCTTCATATGTGACATTCTTTCACGAAGAACCTAAAATGATGTACATATGTTCGCGTCATTAACCTCCACCAAGTATTGCGATGGCCTCATGCCAAGCACACTTACCATTATCCAGCTTCCGAAGATTCTGAGGAATTATACATATCCGTCTCTATCCTTACTTCTCCTGCTGTAATCGAGTCTTGGGTGAACAAGAGCCCTGAGGGAGGAGATGAATGAATGCAGAAGCACGCCGAGCAAACCCTGAAGGCTGGAGCTCAGTGATACCTGGCACAAGCGACAAGGCAGCAAAATCATTACTCAAAGCGTTGCATAGACGTGCAAGGAAAATGGACGGCATGGACGGCATCTCTCTGACCCCTAGCACTAGATCGTAGTTAGAACGATGATGCTAGCAAAATAGTGACAGAACCTATATTATATTGGGGTTAGAGTTACTTATGCCGGAAAATAAACGTGCGGTGCGGGCGCGCCCATGGGGTTAGGGTTACATAACCGCTGAGTGATTCATCTCGTGACTTGCGTGGTCGACTCGGAATTTCGCATTTATTCCTACGTCACTCGCCCCACCACTACTCTTGAAAGACGGCCACACATCCAACTACATATCGACTTCAAGGTGTTCTCGAAATGCTTCCTCTATTTGGAGATGAGCGTAGGCGGCGCGAAATTAACTTAGGAGGGTCAACCTCTGTATCGTCCCAGGCGGTGATCTTGGATCAAGCGCGAGCTCGAAGAACGGAACGAGAAGCGCAGCGCAAAAGACGGGAGAATGCGATCCGAATACAAGCATGGTGGCGCGGCGCACGCGAAGCTCGGCGCGTCCGACAGGAGTTGCGTCGGGTATTCCAAGAGCAAGTCACTGGCCTCACGGCCCTGCGATGCCTTGTCCTGATTGGGAAGGATGAGGAACTTCTGGCTCTGTGGTCTGAGAGAATGTCTCTTGACGACGGTAGGTTTGTTTACCTATGGTGTGGCATCATCTCATCCTCGAGTGCTATAGCCCTGCTGTTTGGACCTGTGCAAGGTCCTGATCGCGATCATTGGATAGCTCTACTGCGTCGCGTCGCTATTCTTCTGCTCCGTTCCATATCAAGCAGAGCAGGGTAAGTATATCCAGTTTTGAGTAATACCGTATGGCTAGACGCTTTGTCAGTGTTCGCACTGCTGTGCCGCATCTCCAGGTCTTGTGCAAACTTCTGGATCCATCATTGTCCGCAAAGCATCTCGGTCCTTCTGGAAATGACTTATCAGTGTGCTTATCGCAATGGCTTATCCAGAATGATGTGTATGAATACCTTGGACGTGCTCTAACGACAATCGTATGTCGTCTTCATCCCTCCCAGTCTCGATGATTTATTTCTCCACAGGAACCCGAGTGCAAGGATAACCCATCACTTCCCTATCTAGTGAAACTTTTGTATCTCCCACTCATCGACCTTTCTTCTTCGTCCGAATCATTTGCGCAGTCTTTTTCAGCCTTGGTCTCGCACATCTTTGCGCTTCCCTTGCTTCCCAATCGCATCCCTCTTATGTCGCTCTCAGAACTATCTGCACAGCTACCTCTCGCGTATCTGCATGTACTCTCGTCGTGTATCCCCAACCTCATTTCCGTAACTTCCACACCCTCACGGATCAACATAGTTGCGAATCTCCTTGCATTTGCCTCTCCGCGATATACCACTCTTCCTGTATCATCGCTGAAGGCTTACTTACAACTCCTTTCTGCTTTGTTGAACGTCTTACCACAATACGCTTTAGAACCCCCACTGCCCTGGGACTCCCAAACAGTTCCAACATCATGGGCAGACGATAGTGACTCGGATTCTGAACGCTCCACTGCTATCGTCGGCTCACAAGCTGCCCTTCCACCTCTCGATTCACGGACCCGGAAACGCCTACAAATTTTACCTTCTCCGACCCACATAAATTCTCTTCTAAAGCTTACGCAGCAGCACCCGGAGTTACTTTCGGACTTGGTTTCGATGCTCTTGAGCCTTGATCTCGTCTGGCCCTCCAGAAAGGGCAAGGTACTCACCACCCTACTCTTGTATGGTGGCGGAGGTCTCGTACGGGAGGTGTATCGCCAGTACGTCCGAACGACACCACTTGGACGTGACGAAAATCTTTCGTCGCTCATGGGTATGTGTCCAAGTTGTTTTTTAACTACATAGCATTAACAGACTTTAGATCCCTCCCTTGGGTCATACTGGCCACCCTTACTTCTCCTCAACGACTTGTATACACAATCGCTCTTAACGATGGGCGATGACGAGTTCTTCTCCGGTTCTCGAACTACACTTACCCTCAACGAGCTCATTCCATTCTCCCGTACCCTATTCAACATCGCATTTACACTGTACTGGAGAGAGGACCAAGCGAAAGTCCAGGAGGCGACGGTCCCTGGGCTCAATCTTTCTTGGGAGGGCGTACGCGACAGGATAACTAAATGCTTACAAGCAATTCATGCACGAGAGTGCGGTTGATGTACTTCCTTTACATGTGCCCCGACTGATCCCTCTTTCATAGCTCTCGAAGACCGTTCATGCCCGAAGACCATTGGCATGTGAACTCTCAAATTGACATGAACTCGTTCATAGAAGCAGCAGTGTACGTACTACTCCTTGCTCTATTCTCATCAAACCCAATTGCATCCCCTCAGGTATGAGGAACAACTGGTTGACGACTCGGTAGTCCGTCGCCCTGGTTCACGTCGTCAACTGGTCCATTTTCCTCTGCTGTCTCCACGATTGAGGGTGCTCAACAACATCCCGTTCGCCATACCATTTCAACTGGTCCATTTTCCTCGGCTGTCTCCACGATTAGGGGTGCTCAACAACATCCCGTTCGCCATACCATTTGAGACCCGGGTGCTCATTTTCCGTCGATTCATACAGAGTGACACAATGAATAGAGGCATCGACAACTTTAGGCCGAGAGGCAGGACGGAGGCGTCCATTAGGCGAACTAATATTGCCCAGGATGGATACGATCGACTCTCGGATGTCGACCTTCGAGCAACGATCAGCATCACCTTCATTGATCAATTTGGAGAACCGGAGTGAGTTGCATCTCCTTTAAAGTGGATTATAATCAGCGTTCTGATCGCGTTCTGATCAAGGGCTGGCATAGATGGCGGAGGAGTATTCAAAGAGTTCTTCACCTCTTTATGCAAGGAAGTCTTCGATACAGATCGTGGACTATGGCTTGCAAACAAGAAAAACGAAATTTATCCCAACCCTCACACGTATGCCACAGAACGTAAGTCTTCGCAGACGTATATCCATCCCCCGAATGCTCACTCCTTCTCATCTTTGCTTTGACGTCCAGCACACAGCCTTAGCTGGTATAGATTCATTGGTCGCATCGTGGGAAAGGCGCTTTATGAAGGTATTCTGGTTGAAGTAGCGTTTGCTGGTTTTTTCCTCGCGAAGGTGAGACACCAGTTATATATCTTCCTCTCTACGAGCAAAGTAGGTTGACGATCAATATAGTGGCTCGGAAAGCAGAGCTTCCTCGATGATCTTGCGTCTCTGGACCCCGATATTTACCAGGGACTTGTCTTCCTCAAGAATTACACAGGTAACATGGAGGACTTGTCGGTCAATTTCACCGTTGCAACCGAAGGTGAGTCTCGCATACTCCGAATGTGCTTTGTGCAAGTTTGTACCAAACACTGGATATAGAATTCGGGGTCACGAAAGCTATTGACCTTATCCCCAACGGAAGCAACGTCCCGGTGACTCGAGAAAATAGGCTCCAATACATATACCTCATCTCCCACTACAAGCTGAGCAAGCAGATAAAACTGCAGAGCGAAGCGTTCTTTGAGGGTCTTTCCGAAATAGTCGACCCCAAATGGCTCCGGTGCGTTTCCAAACAATCATCGTTATTAATAGATAGTCGGGAGGAAAAGGCTGACCGGTCGCTCCTTTTAGCATGTTCAATCAGCAAGAGTTGCAAATTCTTCTTGGCGGCGTGAACGCCCCCGTAGATTTGGACGATCTGAGACAACACACCAATTATGGTGGGCTCTATAGCGACGAAGAACCGACCATCCAAGCATTCTGGAGGGTATGTCTTGCGACGAAAAAGACTTCTTTTCTGGAGCGTGGATAAAAATTTCTCCTTTTCTCCTTATCTCTAGGTCTTAGAGAGCTTCGACCAAGAGCAGAGGCGGGCGTTTCTGCGTTTTGTCACGAGCTGCAGTCGACCACCATTGCTGTGAGTAGTGTCATTATATGCTCATCGTTGAGGAGTTGTTGACGGGAGGCATACATAGCGGATTCAAGCAACTAAATCCATACTTTGCGATTCGGGACGCTGGGAGCGACGAACACCGCCTGCCTACGTCGAGCACGTGTGTAAACTTGTTGAAGGTGAAGACTAATTCAGACACTACCCTTGCTTGGCTTGTTGGCTTGTTGGCACTGATTGTACCCACATTTGTTTAGCTCCCAAGGTACAGGAGTGAGAAAGTACTCCGAGAAAAGTTGCTTCAGGCAATTTCATCGGGTGCAGGTTTCGATCTCTCATGACAAGGGTAGAAAGCGTCACACAGCAGCACTTACCCTGGACTGAGGGTTCTTTTTTTCTTTTTTTGGAACGTTTCCACTATCTGAGACGTATGCATACATGCAACACGCGTAGCAATCCTAAACGACGCTCGCCGTTTCATTTATTCCGATAGACCCTGTATTTCTCCATGGCCAAGACAATGTTATTTCCTTCCTCCGAGCGCTGCATAGATGTTGTTTTCCCCGGTTGTTCCACGACGTGCTTCCTTGAAATAGTTGGACACCAAGAAGGCAACGTCTGTAGGCATGCGGGTGAGTGAGTGAATTGACGAGATCCCGATTCATTCATTCATCTACCGTGACTCACCCAATGATTGTTCGAAATTAAGTCTAGGATCGCAGAAAGACTGATTGGAGATTCTCGGAATTAGAAAGAGCGTTCCAGAGATATGGCGCTAAAGAAAGAACAAGAAACGACAGAAAAGCGACGCACTTGGTATCTCAACCCAAGTTCTTCCTCGCTCAATTCCATGCTCCCACCAAGGCACTCGGTGACACTGAACCCCTCGTCGTTGAGTTCGCCAGTGAATTCGAGGCTGACGCCGCCCAAACGGGAACCACAAGCGGTGTGAATCCTGATGCAGGACGTCAGTTCGTTGATGATCGTCCCGAAATTGCGAGTCTTGAAACCAGTTCCAGAAGTGAGCGTACTGCAGATTCAACCCCAGTTCTGTCAGACTCGTGGAACTAAAGAAAGAGGCCATGAATAACGCACTTGCCGTGCATGGGATCACAGACCCAGGCAACCGGGTGCCCAGATGCCTGGACAGCACGAATATGGCCTGGAAGGTGGTTGTCTATCTGAAACCGGAGAAATTAAGGTGTCAGACATAATGTTACCATTGAGAGCCAAGCAGAGACGACTTGCCTTTCCGGCTCCATACCGTGTGATGAGCGTCACGCGACCAGGCTGCTTGTCGGGATTGACGACTTGGGATCACGAAGAATGGGAAATAAGGGCAAACAAAGGTTAGGAACTCGGTAGAGCAAAGCACATGGCATCCCTCACTCTCAAGTAAATGGATCAGTTCTTCGTCGCCAAGTGTTGGACCAACCTTGATCCCGATGGGGTTGCGGATGCCACGAAAGTACTCGACATGTGCACCATCAAGTTGTCGGGTACGATCGCCGATCCACAAAAAATGGGCAGAAGTATTATAATAACCTCCTTCTTGCAGTACGTTGGATAGCGACTCTGGGAGTGAGAATTCACGGGTGAGCGCTTGCTCATAGTCAAGCATAAGGCCCTCGTGACTTGCCCACAAATGTTAATATCGCTAATAATATCAGAGTAATATCGTTCGACGAACCTAGTATAGAAATCTACTTCTCCGAGCACACCCCGGCCGCCACCGCGTTCGAACGGTACACCCTCTTTGCCTGAATCGACGCCGATCGTGCGACTAAAGTCTAACGCATCGGAAAGACCTTCTGTGATTTTCTCAAATTCACTTCTATATATTTTTACGAATGCCGATCAGCAGTATGACAGATTAAATTGATCCATGGTACCAACCGAAGGGCAGGCGAACGAACATGGGAAAGCGACCAATCCCGCGGATGGTGCAAGGAGGCAAATCCCGAAGTGAGCAACCCGCGAACATAGTTTAGGGTCGTCGTCGAGTGGAAATAGGCACTATCTCTATGTGAGATAGACAGCACAACGCCACTGTATCAACCCTGACCTGAGTAGTCGCTGCGGATCTGGCGTTCTATCATTCGGGTCTAATCTGGCAAATGGCAGCTTGAGCTCGGGTATGGCGACGTTCAGAACTAGACAGAATTACCCATTGACATTGTCACCCCTAGATAAGTGTTCAGTGTGAGCGGTCTAGTTGTTTAGGCAAGCCTAACATACCGAAAACTGAGAACTTCCCTATCTCCAATTCGTTCTGTGCCACTGCTCCTCGGCTTGGCGTATTGACCTGCAATACGACCGATGCGTACCTGTGGATATCGTGAGAATCATCACTATGGAACATTGTGACATCGAGAGTCTTTGCCATACCACAGGCAAACGACCACCCCAAATCAGTACAAGAGAAAAGGAGAGAATCAATCCAATTTTTGCAGATATGTTTTGCTGTCCCATTAATGTGATAAGCGTTGTGCATCCACGGACAAACATGATGCATACCTGTGTACACGCATCGAAGCTCTCTGCACAGTCTCCTGCATGAAGAAGGAAGGCTTCATTTCGTTGAACTGCTGCGAGTTGGAACCGCAACCTCTCGATCTACAAATTTAAAGACAATTAACGTCCTTGAATGGCTAAAACGACGAAACAAAAAACCTCAGATGGAGTCACAAGAGGAGGCAGAGCATTGATTTTGGCTAGTACGCTGTCAGCCCATCGAGTGAATATGATGAAGTACGTAAATAATGAAAAATGGAGCAAACCTGGAAAGGTGTTCTGGATCTGGGTAGTTTACTGCCTGCGGTGGAACATGCAAGAATGAGCTCTGGTAGAAATGACGAAATTCGGTTGATATGATTTTCCCACCTGGGCGGCATGTTTCGACTTCCAGGATGAAGGTGACCAGCCCGTCTCCACGACTTGGGACATTACTAACTGCTGAAAAGGAAAGTCACTACTGGATATTCAGAGGTGTGGTGTGTTTATCTGTTGTCGTGAGTCACGGGCTACTACTATTCCGTCTGGCATCAACTGAGGCTGATCATGATCATGATCAACTCATCATCGCTGTGGTTCGTCGTCATTCAGTGAATCCCTACTCGCCGTGTGACTCTAGCTAGGGTCAAAGGTATTCCACCAAGCGAGTGAGCTACAATTGGTGTCCCCATTAAGAATCTACCCTTGATACCAATGCGTCTCAACTCCTAGGGATGAGTCTCACAACGACAGGCAACAAGCGTTCCTTTATCACTTTCGACTAGCTGGCGACGACAATGGCAACATCCACACCCTGATAAGACGAGTGTGTATTTAGAGCTGTTGCAATTTGAAACAGATTCCAAACACCGCATGCTGTTCAGGACCTCTGCTGGACGGCGTTTCTGTCCCGAGCGGCTTACACGGCCCATGTTCGCCCTAGATCCCCCGGACGCAGTATGGACTCAGGCGAGCCATGTTTAATTGTTGACGCCGCTCTGTCCGCGGACGAGACAGAGCCTCATTGTACCCCGGAAGGTTCCTTGTTTCCAAGAGGTGAAGATCACAAGTACGGCAGTCTATTGCGGGCATCATGTGCTTGAAACTACCGCGGAGGCATATTCAGTCATGACCTTGAGACATCTCAAAAATTTATAGAAGGCCATTCCTGATATTTTCCCGGCTCATGGCTCGCTCTGATGTCCCTTTTCCTCCGATTTGCGATAGATTCGGGGGTCCAGAGAAACTCATAATAATAGTTAACCCCGAGAGTCAAGAACTCTAACTCGGATCATGACGGGCATGGGCACCGGGGATGATAAACACGGGTGGTGGGTATGGACGTCAATTATATCCTGCATCCGCTTTCCGTCGTCAAAACCGTAGCGTCGGATTGTTCTCTTCGAGGCATATAAAAAGGCCCTAATTGGACCACTCTTGCAATACAACTCACCCGACACCCTCAGCTACTTAGGACTCCTCTCATGTTTTTCCTGATTCGCGCTACCCTCGTCCTTGCTCAGGCATCGAGCAATCATCGAGCATTTTTGCCTCCTAACAAGACACCCGAGAAAGGACGCTATCACACCGAGGAGCCGTATGCATTGCAGATGGCGCCTTCGATTTTCAGAGTAATCCCATGTTTTACTTGTTTGTTCGACCAATGCTTAAGATAGTGACAGCTTCACAGTCTGCTTTTGTGGTGTATCGCTATATTCGAAGTTGTTTATGCACTCAACCACTACTTCGGAACAATGTTGTCCCCTTCGCTATCCGCCCGCTTGGATACGGCCATTTGTCCAACCACTCGATCTCACATAATAACGCCCCTGTTTGTGATGGGTGTGCTGATGACTGTCGCTGGAATGCTCATCCGTACTCAATGTTTCCGGGAACTTGGCGAGCTCTTTACTTTTGACCTCAGCATCCTCCCCGGTCACAGATTGGTGACGTCTGGATCATACCGCTACGTTCGACACCCCTCTTACACCGGTTCCATGCTCATTGTCGCTGGTCTCGCATTCTCGCACTTGACTGCTGGGAGCTTGGCAGTGGAGTGCAGCGTCCTCGGGCCCATCGGATCGTTGCTGCTGTGCGCTGCGTGGTGGATGTGGACTCTTTCTGTGGGTGTCAGTCGCGCGATCGCCGAGGACAAGGAGCTCCGAGAACTATTTGGTCCCGAGTGGGATGCGTATGCGGCGATTACCAGGTTTTGGTTTATTCCTGGATTGTGTTGATCCACTCGCCATTAGAGGTAAGTCCACAACCCCAGCTCTGTTGCACATGTGCAGATGCTGATCGCGACCCTATACGTAGACTGAGTGTGTATATGCTGACCTTAGCGTTACCATTGACGTGGTACAATCAAAGGTATGGCAAGTACATAACTTAGTAAAAAGTACTTCACGTTCGACCGATTCACATCTAATGGGCATCAATAGACTAAATACCACTCCACCTGCGCTGGCTCCTTGCCCCTGTTACGATCTAAGGAATAAGGACGGTTTAGATAGATAAGGATGCCAGTATCGTTAGACAATATTACCTCTTCGACTTGTTCAATTCGTTTTCGTATCTATCCCCTTCAATTGTTACACAAATGTTACTTCAATACTTGGCTGGCTACTTACATGTAAATTTCTTGAAGTCCATACCTGCACCTTGCTCTGGCGGGTGTCAGCATAAATCCAGAGTTTCAGACCGGAAATCATGTATTGGACTTACTGGTGCACTGTCATCCAAACATTCTAAAGAATTCACCAGTGAAATTGAACCCACCACCTCCGGCCACTGTCACTGCCAGCAACAATGACCCCGGGCGTCACTTCGTCCAAAGGGTGCAGTAGTCGCACACCTTGTAACACCGCATGTGGGTGTCATACTCACTTCCCAAACAGACGCCAGATGGTTCGGAATAATAACTCAATCAGTACCGAGCGCATTCCGGCTTCACTGAGGGTAGAGTGGCATGTTAGATTCAAACGTTTCAATCACAGTTTCAAAATTTCAACGACGGCAGTGATGGTTCAAAATTTTGCCATTTCCTGGCCTTGTCATAAGACACAACGCGGACCCGACCGCCCGTCATTAGTCTAGCACTGCTCGCCCACGGTGTATTGTAACTTGTGGGGACGTCGTTTCAAGGAGCGTATCAACGATTCAGCAACATAAAGGAGAGTTGAGTGAGAATTCGCTTTCGGCAATATCCACTAAATCGGAAGTCACACAGCAACATCTATCACTCTCAATCGAGCTACCACCTCGGTCGAAGGCTGGCCATTCCACTTGTTTCAAACGCATTTATTCTTCCAGACATCTGTCTATTGGTATGCAAATGCTCCGTTCACCCACAGCTTGGATGTGGTTTACAAACCGGCGTCCAGGTTTCAAGTCGATTCAGAGCATCGATATTACTGATGGTCAGATTCAACACGCAGGCCAACTACGGCGCAACTAGGCATGTGGGCAGTTGACTCTCAGAGTCTGATGACTAGGAAATGGCCCGTACTAACACAAAACGATAGTTCCGTGGCTCCGCCCCCGCCGTATTCTGGATTTTCACAGCTGCCTCAGCCCTCTGAGCCCAGTAACCGATTGCCTGTGGAGCGACCCCGGTCACCATTGTACGTACGCATTCTTGTTAATAGTCCATCTCCGTTGACGTGTTTCTCGAAAACACCTAGGATACCCGAAATAACTGCATCATGGATAAACACCCGATCCTTCGTCGCGTTCATTACGTTTATTGTCACCATGGGCCTCTGCATATCCACGATGCCACTCACATATTGCAATGACCCTGCAGACCCCAAGGTACGGGAACGGATTCGCGAAGAATGGAGCAAGGAGTTATTCGAGCACGAGAAACAAGTGGCTGAGCGGGAGATTGTGAAAGCACGGTGGGCGTGGGAAGACGAGTGGCATGCGGCACAGCTTCGTGAATGGGAGCAAGAACGTATCCACCATGAATGGGAGTTAAAAGAACGTGCGCAACAAGAGGAAGAGGAACGCAAGCGCCTTGATTTGTTCTGGGGTCGTGTGGAGGCTCATCACTGCAAGACTTACGGGACGAGGGAATACACTGCCGTCCTCATGAATCTACCAATGAATTGGGAAGGACGCTTGCAGGCGTGTAAAGCCACACCCCTCGAGATTCACGGGATCATGCACGCGCCAAAGACCTGTGAAGATAGGGTGTGTGGTATTTATTGGGATGTGTGTGGATGACTGATGTTGTTAGGGGCATAACGTTGTCGTTGGTCGATGGGAGATTGATCAGTACGAACCGGATTGCAATACTTTCTGGAACTGGTACAAGGACAAGGAATGTCCACTCTCCGCATCGTCTCACCATCATACTCACCATCATAGCAGGGTTGTACCTCACATGGATCGGGAAAGAGGGTAATACCCATCTATCAGACGTTACTCGTTTTGACTCATTCATCTTTGTCAGCGCATTGAACATTATCTGGAGATGCTTCCACGGGGAGGTGACTGGCGAGAATTTTGTGCCACGACTCCAGCCCGTTTCCACGGTATGGAGTTTGCAGGCGCGCAAGAATGTTTCCAATATGTGCGTGTAATCTAGCATGTCGACACCACTTAGGATTGACGTGCACTCTCAGAACTATGGAACATACGGTCACTGGGAGATCGACGATAATAACTGCTGAAAGGATCCCTCTATGTTGATGTGTATTGCCCCTCGTCACACGTAAATGATGGTTTACACTTGTATAACACCCATTTTGTGCTTGGCTTAGCATAACTTCAGGGATTGAAAGGTCATCTGGTCATCATAATTCCCTTTGACTGCAGGAGTGCTTTTCAGTGTGGGCACACTTGTGGTACTATCTCTTTGTTCATACGTTTAGATCACTTCCTCGA
>JBBPUB010000510.1:0-13091 GCA_038094415.1 Xerocomus alliaceus
ATTCTGTTCTGTTCAGTGCCAGTTGTGCAAACGTCTCTGTGCAGATCAAGACCATCTACACGGTCTCGACTCTGCCGCAATCCATCTCTGCGGGTGTGTATGAAGTTAAAGCGGTGACATCTAGTTACTGATTGGTGCCTACAGACAAGAGCATTTGTGTACTGCTATTTGTGCTGCCCCTGGTATTTGCGAGATCGAAACGGCGCCCCATTCCATCGAAGCAACGTTTACGGGTAGGAACGAAACGTTCCAATATACCAAGGTATGATGTCTGGTCTGGAACGACTGCTCTGACGCTGACCCCTCCTGCAGTATTCTCAGGGTCCGTTGGTGTTCCTGTTCATCTTCCCGCATTGGCCTGATGACGTGACAGCTGCGAAACGCTTGAAATGCATCAAACCGATTCCCCCTGGTGCTACAAAGCATAAGGGACCCCATAACCACAGCCTAGACAAGAAGGTCGTTCATTTTTGCGAAGCCAAGTATGACTACAGAATGATTCCCACGCATTTCTGTCTCACAACTCCCTAGGTGCGAAAACTGCGGCTACTTTTGTACATTACCTCTTGGTATGTTGCAAGCGTGGACCTAGGGTTCTGGAATGTGCTAACGACTCACTCAAGGACATCCTCAACAAGAGCACGAGACGCGCCATGGATCCATGTCACGTACGCGCTGGACCGTGGATGGGCCGGACGACATACCGCTAGAAATCGAAGGACGCAAATTTTCCACTAATGATGAGGGTGCACCAATGATGTGTAACCTCATTTGCTCGGCAATGGGACGGCACGTTCACATCGATTATTGTCGTGCGGACGATGAGGCGGCATGTACTGGCAACGAGGAGCTGGAGCACCAAACACGGAGGATACAGCCTGACCCCGATCGAGCAAAGGATTTGCTCACGCACAGTCTTTTCTGGAAACGGAGTGGTGAGTGATGTTTGGGTATGTGTTGGCTGATCATTTGTCTGAATCGTCCCTTGATAGGTTTTAGGGATCCGTACTCGAAAGAGGAGCAGACCAACTTTGGGAAATGGTACGTTCACGTTGGGTTTTCTTTTGGTGATGGCCAACTACTAATGCGCGTTGATAGTGATGCCATGTGTGGAGGTATGCGTGTCTCCGATATTGTTTTGACACCAGAGGTTCACGAATATGATCGATAGGTCCCGAACACACGGCTGCTGGAGGCGGTGCCGCCATACCATCTTACTGTGTCCTACCTCTTTTCCATGCAGCGTTGAACTCCAACACCGCACCTGCAGGAGGAGGTTATATCTCGAATGATGGGCATCAATTCTCATGCAGGAACCCGGTTGTAATGCAACAGGCCTTCCATGTGTGAGTTTGTCCACGTACAAACATGTAGTGTGCTAAATTCACTTGACTTGTATCTTATAGGATATTTGTAGCTGACCAGTAAGTTCCTCTCCATCCCATCTATTCCCGGTCTACTTACCATCCCTGTACGAACAGTTCCGGTTCTATGGGTTCAGGTGATCGGAGGCCGCTTCCCAGTACACCGGCGACCACTCGAATCTGTGCTCGCGCAAACAATCGATATGGCGCTGTGCTCTCGTCATTACATAGCTTCTGGGCAGCACGCGCAGCAGCAATTGCAAGCTCGAATGCGGCGAGACGGGACGCGTACAGTGTAATCTTGTTTGATCATGGTGTCACGACCCCGATCGTGAATGACTTTGCGAGCACACCAGATCAGCTGTTGGACGCCCTCCTTGGTTTTGGTACGGATGGCGGTACCAACTTCACTCTTGCAGTTCAACGTGCCCAGGCGGTCATGGAGGCAAGCTGGAGCACAGAAAGGTAGAGTTTCGTCATGTCTTTGTCTACTTGATTTTAACAGCGGAACTTTCCTTGGTACAGAGTTCCAGTTATCATTTTCCTTTCTGATGGTGAATGTTCTATTGGAGACGGAGTCATGCAAGATTTATGCCGCACGGCCGTTCGGCTTGGGTAAAACTTGACATTTTATTCATTGTATCTCATTTGAGCTGATGTACTTTTTTTACAAAACGCAGCAAACCGGTGTCGTTCCATGCAGTGTCGTTCGGCCCGGATGGATCTTCGATGTACCTGCGTCGCATGGCTGAGATCGCGCGTGATGCACAGAACAATGCCCCGGGAGACCCACTGGCGCCAGCTGCTGCGACTGTCCTCTCGTCGTACAATGAAGCACTCGATACGGTGCGTGAACGTGTCTCGTGGTCCCCAGGCTATATGGATACTTACCAAATTTCGCTTCGTGTTATGCCAGGTCCAACTCGCGGAGACGTTCCTGGGCATTGCAGAGTCGTTGCGAAAGCCGAGAGGCGCATTGATGCACTGAGGTCCAGGAAGCTGTTCAATAACTGTCGTATTTAGTGTGACGTTCATCAGTCAGCCGAGTTGTCAGTGACGTGTAGTAGTAAGATAATCAACAAGTATATTGGGCAACATTGGCAGCCATCAGTAATTTTACATGTGTCTAAATTGGGCTTACCACAGCTTATATGGCTTATTTCACTTTTCAAATTACAAACTATGTCTCAATTATGTCCTGTATCTGTCAGAGCTGGATAGAAGGCAGAAGTGCCTACTCAGTTGCTGCCTCAAGGGGAGAAGAACAACTGAGGGGGGGGAAAACCCATAATAAAGGTATTTATGGGACAAAGATGTGATCACATCAAACTCCACTAACTCCAATGTAACTTCAGAATGGGGTAAATGAGATCAAGGGGAAATAAGGTTAATGTACTGTTAGGTGAAGGAAAGGGTCTGATAACAAAATAGAGCACCTTTTGGACCAAGTCTGAGTATACTCCAAACAGATTCAGAGTTGATGCATGAAAAGGGGAATGACTGTTGGGATTTATGATTTCATACAGTGGCTCAAAAAAGTGTCCCAATGTTGGGCCATTTTGAACAAATGGACCAATTGCCAAAGATATGGGACAAACAAGATCAAACACTTGCAGGGTCAAAGATAGTACTTGCTCTTGGCATTCTAACACCACTTAAATTATGTCATTTGGTTGTTATGGCACCAAGATATAGCCATTTTAAAATAACATGTCATTTGGACACTTATTTGAGCATTATTTCAGATCTAGACTTTTAGTATTTAGTGGGCCCTCCTTTGGCCCTTATCACTGCCTCTAACCTTCTAGACATACTTTCAATCAATTTTTGACACTTCTCAACCTCAATCTTTCCCCACTCCACCACAATTCTCTTCTCAAGCTCCCATACTCCTCTTAATGGTTTTAAATAGCTGTTGAGCTTTTTTTTCAAGATTTGCCAGAGATGCTCAATAGGAATAAGGTCTGGAGACTAAGTTGGTCAATTCAGAAGCTTGATCCTATGGAAGTTAAGCCAATCCTAAGCTCTTTTTGAAGAGTGCTTGGAATCATTATTCTGCTAAAAGATTATGCTCTCCTCAGAAATCCCAGAACTCTTCATGCTGGAAAGCAGATTGTCCTCCAAAATGGTGATATATTGCTTAGCATTCATCTTATCCTATATCTCTACCAGAATCCCTACACCATTCCAGCCCATATATTCTCAAATCATTAAGGAACCTTCTTCAAACTTTACTATCTCTTGAACCTCCTTATTTTACAAAGGCTCACCTGCCACTTTCTACACATACTTCCTTTCATCTGACCCAATTCTATTGATCTTTGTCTCATCTGACCAAATGACTCTAGTTCAGTCCTCCACAGTTCAGTTTTGGTATTTGAGAGCAAAAGTAAGCCTTTGTTTTTTGTGCTTGAGTAACAAGTAAAGCTTTTTTTTCTTAACCATAGTCTTGAAAGAAGCAGACTTAAGCACATTGTAAACAGTCTGGAAGGAGGGAAGGGCAGAATTAATGAGATGGGTAGCCTGGACAGCATTTTCAGCCTTCCTAGTGGTAATACTAGAGACAATTCTCCTTCTATTAGTAGGGGAAAGTTTAGAAGAATGTCCTAGCTTGATGCTTTCCTTATCTGAAAGGAATTCCTTGATGACTCTGGCCACAGTAGACTTTCCTAGACTAGTCTGAAAGGAAATATTATGAATAGAGAGGTCAGATTCAGTAAAAGAGAGAATATTGGCTTTAATAAAGGTAGAAATGGATTTTATGATGATAATGAAGTAGCTGAATAGCACATCATTTTTATATACCCCATATTTACATAAGTAACCAGGATCAAGGCATAGCATCCATCAGAAGCTGTCAAAGTCTTATGTTATTTACCAAATTATAAATGACAGCATAATGCTCAAATAAGTGTTCCAATGACATATTATTTTAAAATGGCTATATCTTGGTGCCATAACAACCAAATGACATGATCTAAGTGGTGTTAGAATGCCAAGAGCAAGTACTATCTTTGACCCTGCAAGTGTTTGATCTTGTTTGTTCCATATCTTTGGCAATTGATCCATTTGTCCAAAATGGCCCAACATTGGGACACTTTTTTGAGCCACTGTAGATCTGCTCATTCTTGGACTTGGCAAGAAGCAGGTGATCCTTGGGATGCCTTGGCTACAGAAGTGGAACCCCCAGGTTAACTGGAAGATGAAATCCCTTCTGCTCCCACTGGAACATCTTGAAGAGAGTCTCACTATCTCTATCCAGCTAGTACAAGAAAACCCCTCCCAGATCACCATACTTCTAGACTGGTGCAAAGAATACAAAGACATGTTCTCTGAAACCACATTTAATGCCCTACTCCCTCATTGCCCTTATGATTACATCATTGATCTAAAACCCTTATTCCTCCCAAAATTTATTTATCTACTGAATTTTTAAAAAAAGAGAAGCATGCAAAGTCTTCATTGATGAAAATCTGAAGACTGGTCATATTCTCCCCTTAAAATCTCTACAGGCTTTTCCATTCTTCTTTATCTTTAAAAAGGATGGCACACTCTGTCCTTGTCAAGACTATCAATATCTCAATTTGCACACCATTTGCAATGCCTACCCCTTATTTCTCATTTCTAATCTCATTAATGATATAAGAGCATTCATACTATTCACCAAGCTCAACATATGTTGAGAATACAATAACATCTGTATCTGAGAGAAGGATTAATGGAAGGCTGCCTTCATCACTTCCCTTGGACTCTATAAACCCACTGTAATGTTCTTTGGCTTCTGCAATGCCATTGAAGTTCATATAAAAGATGATCTGGTATTGCACCACCAATGCACCAAACTAGTATTTGATCATCTGAAAGAACACAAGTTATCACTGAAATTGTCAAAATGCTCATTTGATACTCTCACTATAAAATATCTCAGAATGATTATAGGTTAAGGGCAGTTAAAGATGGATCTAGTAAAGCTCAGTGCCATCTGGGATTGGCAACCACCCACTTCTGTCAAAGAAATTTGAAGTTTCTTAGGGTTCACCAACTTCTATTGGAAATTCATTTCTCCAGCACCATTTCCCCACTCACCCTTCTCACTTGAAAGGATAAAGTATGGAAGTGGACCCCACAGCAACAAACTGCTTTCAAAATGCTTAAAGAGACATTTGTGTTAGCCCCAGTTCTTACACTCCCTAACACCAGCAAACCCTTCTCCTGTGACAATCCTTGCCATCTCATATAATGGTCTCTGGTAGACTCTTCATTGCAATGGACTTAGCATATACTTTTTGCTTGATCTTATCTTATCATTTCATGACTAATCTAATTGTGCTTATCTTCTGCTCTTCTTCCCAATCAGATCTATCTCCTTTTGGCTATTCTTTGATACAGTTATTACCATGCACTTCTAGACTTCTACTGCATGTAGCCAATGCCCTTTTAATCATTGAGTGATTCTTTTCATTTCTGTGCTGTGCATGGCTATGGCACAGCCCAGTTCATTACTGCTGCTGCAGCTTCTCTTCCATTTGATCTGCCACCCACAGTATCAAACATGTTATTTATTACTGCTCCCCTCAGCCCTAGAGGCTGTGGTACACCTTTATTGCTATTGGATAGCTACAACATGGATGCTTACCTTAGTCACATCCCTACTGCATAGGCATAGCATTCTATCTAATCAGGTATTAGGGTTAGACAAACATGTACAAATAGATAGTAGTATATAAACCCCAAGGACAATGCTGGGTAGATCCCCAGTCTAGTCTCTTGGAGTTCTCCAAAATATAACATCTTGGTCTTCACCAAAATCTTATATCTCTTAAACATTACCTCAAGGACTGATTCCCCTAGGCCAGGGACATATAGCCTAGAGCCCAGCACTTGTCTAAGTTGTCATTCACCCCATCTAACTCATTTCGCTTTTATCTTTTTACTGGGCTTTAGTCTTATCCACTTGAGCTCGCCCCTTTGACTTTGGGCTTAAATGCTCAAGTCTACCTCGTCATTTGACTTTGGCCTAACCCGCTCAAGTCATCACTCAAGCTTATCTTTTTGTTGTTGTTGGCAGCTTTTAGCTGAAAAAGATAGAAACTGGAGTTCCTAAGACATTATAGATTCTGCCATTTCATCTCCATCATGACCAATGTCTTACTTCTGGCAGTAGGAGCAGTGTTGCCTTAGAACAATATAAATGGGAATGCTTACTCCTATGCCTACTTTTCTAAGACCTTCTGCTCTGCCAAGCAGAACTACAACATCTATAATTGTGAACTGTTGGCCATCATTCTTGCACTGGAAGAGTGAAGGAAATACCTTTCTGGCTCTATGCACCCTGTCACTGCCATTATCAATCATAAGAACTTGTTCTACATTCAAGACCCCAGAAAACTCTCTAAGCAACAAGCTTACTAGTTCCTTTTTCTATAAGACTTTAACCTTGTATGGCAGATCACCCCAGAAACCAAAATGGGGCTAGCAGATGCTTTGTCATGTTGATTCCTCCTAAATACTTTCAATAACAATGCCAACAGTGCCATTCTTTCAGAACCAATTGTTATCCAAGCCCTAGACACTGCACTTCTTTATAAAATCCAGTCCTCCTCAACCTTCAACCCCTTAGTTCTTCATACATTGAAAGCCTTATAGCTGGGATCCCCACTCTTTCCCAGATCCACCCTATTAGACTGGAAGTTTAATAATGGCCATCTATTCTACTGAGATAGATTATATGTTCCACCTAAACATTAGTTCTCATTACTTCACACCATCCACTTTGTGTTAACCATGGAATATGTGGGTCAATTTCACATCAAAGCCCTGCTTGAAAGGAACTTCTGGTGGCCAGGTCTAGCAACTTTTGTCAAGAACTTCATTAATGAATGCATGATCTGCCAAGCATTCAAAGTTAACACTCATCCAGTTACCCCTCCACTAATGCCTATTTCCTTCAATGCCATTCTTTCATTCAAACAACTATCTGTTGATCTTGTTACTGATCTATTCAAGTCAGCAGGCTTTGATTCCATCATGGTTATGATCAATTATGGGCTTATAAAGGGGGTAATTCTCATTCCATATCACAAAACAATTGACACATTGGGGGTAGCTTGTCTCTTTCATGACCATATATTCAAACAATTTGAAGTATAGAACTCTATTATCTCAGATTGAGGACTGTAGTTCATCTTAGCACTGGCTTAAGAACTAGCCAGACTACTCCACTATAATGTCAAGCTGTCTATTGCATATCACCTATAGATAGATAGTTAAATAAAAAGGACCAACCAGAAAATGAAGACCTACCTTTAGATCTTCTATGGCAACAATTCTTATAAGTGGGCTAACTTCCTCACCATTGCTAAGTTCCAGCACAACTCATGTCTCCACTCATCCACTCAGAAATTCCCATTTAGTCTAATATTGGACTATAAACCCCAAGCATTCCCTGCTCTTACAACAACATTTATTTCTGCACTCTCTTCCAGAATGGAAGCCCTAAACAAAGTAAGGGATGAGGCACTTGCAGCTCATGAGTTGACCAGATAGGCTATGTCTAAACACCAAACTTGCAAGTTCTCCCCTTGAAAAATAGAAAACAAGGTATGGCTGGAAGCCACCCACCTTCACATCCCTTTCCCCTTCAGGAAGCTGGCACCTAAGTGAAACTCAGGTCCTTTCTCCTCTAGTCTATTATCTCAAACTCCCCAAATCCTAGAAGATTTATGATATGTTTCATGCTCTCTTTTTTTCCCTTTTAGACAGATAGAAGCTTATGGACCATCATTTCTGGAACCCCCACTAGAGATTATAGATGACAAAGAAGAATATGAAATCAAGGCCATTCTGACACATAAGGGCACTCCTGGTCACTATCAATATCTCATCAAATGAAAGAGCTACACTCCATTAAAGAATATCTGGAAGCCTGAGATTAATCTCTGTCACACAGCCTTCATTTTGACAGATTATAAACACCACCATTAGCTGTGGTAACCAGAATCCATTATGGACCACATTGACTATCAACTTATTGTCTCTGTTGTCCTTCTCTGCCTCATTCTCCTTACCACCATTATTATCACCATATATTGGGCTGCCACTTTCCCCCATCACTATTAGATGCCCATTGATTCTACCACCCACATCATCCTTAAAAATGCTTTCACCCACATTGTCCATCTTATTATTACTGTCTGGGTATGCATATTTTAGATCCTCACATGTGTAGCCCTCCTTCTTGCCCACCTCAGCCACATTCATCCTATATAGTGCCATCCTCATGGACTCCCAGCTCCTTCATGTTATTAAGAAACTCCCCCTTAATTAGAATGATGAAATTATCCAGGAGTTGGTGTGCCTATTTCTTAAAGCTACTCATATACAGTATTATCACCATTGTTGTACTCCCTCTAATCTTCCTTCTATGTTTGGCATACTCCTATATCTAGCCATCAATAAAATTTCAGAACATATTCTCTTCATACTATGCTTGTTTGGTTTTAATACTTATATTTCCATGCTCATATCTAATCTTATTTTCTCTATGTTTAGATGAATTTACCTTTCGCTCACACTACTAGAATAAGACCACTATCTTACTTCTCTTATCACAGATTCTTCTATCCATAACATTACCCCTTCTTCACCAGTGATAACCACTGCTCCTTCCTCACCAATTATTTCCACCATTCTCTCTTTCCCCCCTATTCTACAGGTTCCTCCCCTGATCAAACAGATTTTCTCTTCTCCTCAGTCTATCTCCCCTACTATGTCACTCTCCACCACCACTACATTCTTAGACACTAAAGGACTGCTAGACATCATTTCATACTCTTTGAATTTAGACATTGTTGTCATTAATAGGAAGTTCCTTCTTACATTATTAAATGGCCAACAAGTCCTATCTTCTTCCTCTCAAGTCCTAGTATCCCCTATCCAACCTCTGCCCACATCTCCATCCACTACCTGCTTTCAGTGTGGAGGTAGGGGTCACTATAGAGCAAACTGTTTGCAGTACCATTGCCTACCTTGCCATATCCTGGCCCCAAAGCATAACACTTATAGTTGCCTTCAAACCCAATGTATCTTCTGCTAGAATTGGGGGCATGAACCTCACTTTTGCCCTAGGAGAGTATGTTCCACTTGTAATGAATCTGGACATGTCTAAGATGTTTGTTTGTTTGAGCATTACTTCATTTCTTAGGCAACAGCCATCTTTGGAGGACCTTCAAGAGGGTAGGATACTGAAACCAGAAGTTCTAGTGTACAACAGGGGTATTGTTATAATTCTCTATTATCTTTTTCTCATCATACTTTTTCTTTCCCATTTCTACCCACCTTTCTTTATCTCATATAAAAATAAATACTTTCTTTTTGCAGTGTCTCCTCATTCCATAGCATTTCTTTCTTTGAATGCATAGCCATCTGCAGTTTTCTGTTCTTCTCTTGTCTTCTCTTGTACCCTTATTTTGAAACACTCATCACTTCATAGCCATTTCTCTAATAATGGCTTAGTAGTTCATATTCTTCCAGATTCTATGACCTTCCATCATAGTACTTATATACCCATGCCCTGTATCTTAGTCTTCATTCTTGGTCTACACAATTATACATAGTCTTGAGTCTACTATAGTCCCTATACTGCATTCCACTGTTCCTCTGCACCTTCAAGCCCCCAAGACCCAGTCAATCCTCGTACCCTTCATTCCCAAGTAGCAGACTCTGGCTACTCATATAACAGCTAGACATCACAAAGCTCATTTGAACTTTGCCTATGCTTACAAGAATTAGACTATAAAGGATAAAAAAAGGTAATATGGTTTGATAAGACTAAAATCAATCACCTAGGGTCAGATGAATGTCAGTGGGTGTGGAAAAAGGCAGGTGAGGGCCTTAGTGATAGGATAGTGCAAGGCACTATTAAGTTTGAAGAAGGTTCTTTGATGTTATGGGGGTGTATGACTTGGCAGGGAGTTGGCTATGCTGCTAAAATTGATGATAGAATGGATGGAGACCTTTACCTTCAGATTTTGAAGGATGAACTGCTGAATACCCTATAGCATTATGGTCTTAATCCACCTAATGTTATCTTTCAGTAGGACAATAACATCAAGCATACCTGTAGAAAGGTAAAGGAGTGGCTAGAGAAGCAGGATTTTAATACCATGGGATGGCCTGCATAGTCTCCTAATCTCAACTCCATTAAGCATCTTTGGTGCTATCTAAAAAAAAGACTTGCAGAGTATAAAAACTCTTCTAATGGAATCTTGGAGTTGTGGGAGAGAATTCAGGTGGAGTGGAAAGGAATACCAGCTGAGGAGTGTCAGAAGTTGATTGAAAGCATACCTAGAAGGATTGAGGCAGTGATTAAGGCAAAGAGAGGCTATATCAAGTACTAATATATTCAAATACCAACCTGATATAATAAGGTGCAAAACTGTTGCAATGGTGTTGCTATTTTAAACTGGACATATCTCAGCTGCATGTGAACAAAATCACATGACCCAGGGACTGATTTTATAGCCAAGAGTATGTACTTTATTCTTTTCCACATAACCTAAGCAAAATTCCCATAAGTGATTGCAGTGCACTGTGCACACTGTATTTTAGTTAGTTATTGCAATGGTTTTGAAGCTCACTGTATAACACAGTCTATCAAAATATAACTCTGGACTTCAAACTACAACTCTAAGCCAAGTCTAGAGCTCTTTACATCTCTATTTTATTATTTTCTTTTGAACTTGCTATACCTCCTTTTAGTTTAGTTATGCCTTGTGCAGATCACATTGTGGTGCACTTGCCTGCTCTGAGCTTATGTTGCTGCACCTTTGTTTTTTCAGATGTAACATGTCTATTTTCATCTACTCCATTTAGAGTTATCTGAAGTTACACACACATATGTCTTTGATCTATTTAACCCTTTAGACTTTATCCTTCTCACCTTAGTTGTGTTCTCACTTCTGGTAACACAGTCTGAGGTGAAATCTTCTTACCCTTAGCTTAGATACTATACTTACTTAACTTAGTTGGGCATTACTGCTCCTATTTAAATGAATATAGTTGTGTTCTCACTTCTGGTGACACAGTCTGAGTTGGGCATCACTGCCCCTGTTTAGACTTTAACACAGTCTAAAAGGATTATGATTAGGATAAGAATTAAATTGTAAATCCCAACAGCTTGTAGCTATAGTGGCTATAACTCTATATCAAAGTCAGTAGTTTGCTAATGATTGAGCTAGAAGGCTGAAAACTTACTGATCATCCTAGAGAATCACAGGCCTAAGTGTGCTCAGTTTGAGAAGTTAGATACAAGAATTTAATGTTGGAGAACAGACCTTCACTTAACTACCTAGTCGTACCACCATTCTTTCCTTACCTACCATATACGGACACCACCGTAGTCACACGCCGTCGCCGCGCGTCCTTTCCCTCCAGTCTCATACCACTCGACTGGAGGTGAGCTACACTACACATTCATTACATTCACCCTTCTGACATAGGACAGTGTACTCACTCATTATAGGTACATACTACTTAGTCTCATACCACTCGACTGGAGTGTACTCACTCGTTATAGTTCGTCACACATCTAACATTTAAGATCTAACCACTAAGGCTACAGTCTTTTTATATTCATTAGACTAAACGTCTTATGTAAGCGGGGACTCGGATTTTAATCTCAGGTGGTTTTGTAGTAACATTGCCCCCACCTGTTCGTTGCCCATACCTATTGTCATCATGGCTAATCTCATTCGTTCCGCCAAGTCTGGTAGCGACTGGACACTCAATGACTTAGAATCGTATCATATTAGCCTCAGCCAAGAGCATCCGCTTTTGTTTTTTGGTTTAGCGGTAGGATACACTTGGATTGGCCCTGACAGATCCCACGACTTTTCATGTCACAGGAATTGCCGCAGCCTTCGGTTGATCAAGAGCTACTAAGCATTCACGAGGCTGACGCCATGGAACAAGATCGTCACGCAGAGCTGGTCACTTTGCTTGATCTCGCAATGATCCCTGAAAAGGGGGAAACCGCCGTGGATGATTTCGCCGTCGGACTCTTCAGGCTTCTGGGTTACGTTCGTCGAGGACGAGTGGCACGCACGCGGGCGGACCTCCCCCTATTTATTTGCGGCGAAACCAGACACGCAAAGACCGACGTTTGTATTGTCGATCGCGCTCAGAACGATATTCTTCTCCTCGTCCAGGAGGATAAGAGGTTGGAGAATATGGAGCCCACCAACGCGCGAGCTCAACTTGTAGCAGAGGCAGTCGCAGCCTTTAGCGAGAATAATATTAACAGGGAAGCTGTTGGACTCCCCCCCTTGGCGGAAAAGGCGGGTCATTTCGTGGTTTCTTTACCTCTCTTCTGAGCCCGCTCTTCTCAGGTCATGCCTGGCATCGTCATGGTCGGCACGTTGCCCGCGTTCTTCAAAATCCCTGTCACTCTGAGCCTGGCAACTCATATTCGCCATGGGACCTATTCTCCAGAAGAAACCCTTGTGACCTACTGTTATCCGCCAGTTCCTCGTCCCGCTCGTCGGCGCATTGAAGGGATGAAGCCTTTGGATAACAGGCGCGAGATTCTAAGGTGCTATGAAGCATTCAAGGCGATTGTGGGTATATGACACATTGGTGTTCCATGGGCAAGGGACTGCTTGGCTCATTTTGACGGGCATATACATGTACTTTCGAATGTCCACATAGTTCCCTGACTCAAGCAAAGTT
>JBBPUB010000511.1:0-13080 GCA_038094415.1 Xerocomus alliaceus
CTCAGACTCACTCCCCGACTCCTTCTCTGCGAACTCCCTTCTCATTGCCTCTTTCTCCTCTGCCCCCAACTTCACCAACTCCACTGCCACCTTTTCCTCCACTCCGCTCTCCACCCCCATGTCTGTGTCTGTGCCCAACCTGTACACCTCCTTCACCTTCAGCCGCACCAGCTCCTTCACTACCTATGTCTGGTGGATTTGCCACCTCATTTGCGACTGGACTGCCTCCTGGAGTCCCTTGATTGACTCCGAAATGCCCCAGAGGGCCTTCACCCACTCTGGAGCTGAACCTCCTGAGCCACTAGGCCTGGCTATGGTGCTACTCCCCTCTGTCCTCGCCCACTTTGCTGGCCTCTCCAATTCCACAACAGCCCTCTTTCTCTGCCACTCCAGCTTCTTCTCTCCGGGCTGCTTGCACTTCACCTTTGCCTTGCAGCACTCCATGCATGAGGTTGACTTGCCTGGTTCAAGCTGACACTTGAGCCCATGCTCGTCGCACCTCTGGCATGCAGGAGGGCTGCTCCACACCTGCGCCTTTCCCTTGCTCCAGCTCTGCTGAGTGGTTACCTCCACCACCTATGGTTGGTCAGTCCTGGTTGGTTCCTATGGGGCAGCACTTACTCCTTTTTTCATGGCCTCCTCTGCTGCTTTCCACGCCTGCTCCGCCCTCTGTGCCTCCAATGCCGCCGCCTCCCTCTTTCTCCTCGCCTCCTCCTCTGCCTTCCTCCATGCCTTCTCTTTCTTTCTCACCTTCACCCTCTGCCTCTGCTCTGCTGCCTTTGCACTCCACAATACATTGTCATCGTCCCACTCCTTGATGTTGGTGTATGGTTGTTGTTTTTTGGACATGGTGTTGGTTTGAAGTTAAGGTGCGACCACGGGCTAACTGGACTTATAAATCAGGGCACGATTAAATTCAGGCTCTGCCACTCCATATTGTCTACTGGCTAATGGCCTTCAGGGGTTCAGGTCTAAGGGGGGGATACTGTCACATACTGCTCCAACTCTGGTACTCTGGTACTCTCTAGCATGATCTCTAGTATGATCTCCAGTACAATCTCCTAGATATCTCTGATCTTGTCTCTTGTATTCCTGATTTGTATGATCTCCTTCAGTTATTCTCATTCTTAGTTCCTCCAAGCAGGTGTCTCACTTAGTATGACAGCCTAACATCTGTCTTCAACCTGTCCCGGACCTATCTCAAACATCTGTCTCTGACTTGTCTCTGACCTGTCTCAGGCATGTTCCCAACCTGTCTCCAACTTTGATATATCATTACTCATTCTGTTTCACCTTTGACAATCTATCACATTCCATTACTAATCCATCTGGACTCCATAGTATAAATATGGTACTCCAATTTGTACATACTTCAGTTTGAATATCAAATTAGTCTTCTCCTCACACTTCCAACCTTGAGCTCTGTGCTCATCTGACCTCTGACTCCAAGGATAACAAGTACAAGGGCACGACACATAAGTTCTGCACCAAACATCCTCACCCCCTCCATTTCACCCATCCTTTCCTCACCCTCCTGTTGCAACTCCATTCTAGGCATCGTCAGACTTGTCCAGAGGACCCAGACTTGACAATATTGCACCAGAGATATGTTAGAGATGACACTAGAGTACCAGAGTTGAACTTGTATATGACAATATCCACCTTTTACACCTAAATCCCTGCCTCATGGAGTGCAAGAATGATGATGATGTGCTATGAAATGTAAAGGCAGTGGAGTGGAGGTGGAGGGTGAAGATGTGGAAGGTGAAGAAGGCATGAAAGAAGACCAAGGAGGAAGCAGCAAGAAAGAGAGCTGAGGCAGAGGCAAAGGTAGCACAAAGGGTGAAGGAGGCATGAAAGGTGGTGGAGGCACAAAAGGCAATGGAGGGGCAGAAGATGGCAGAGAAGGCTGCAAAGAAAAAAGTAAGCATCTTTTTATTAGAGTTTGGTCCAAAGCTGACCATCGACCAGGCAGCAGAAGTAGCCACATAGCAGAGCAAGGGTAAAGGGAAGAAGAGGGCATGGAGTGGGCTGCTGATGTGCCAAAGGTATGAGGACCATGGTCTTGAGTATCAATTTGGGCTGGGGAAGTCAACCTTGTGCATGAAGTGTTACAAGGCCAAGGCCAAGTGCAAATGGCCCAGGGCAGAGAGATCAGAGAAGCAGAAAAAGCAGGTTATGGTTGAGGTGGTGGAAAGACCAGCAAAGAAGGTATGTATGAAGGGTGGAGCAAAGGCCAGGTCAAGTGGCTCAAGTGTATTGACTCCAGAGTAGGCAAAGGCCCTCCAGAAGATCTCAGAGTCACTAGTCTGACTTTGGGAGGTGGTCACAACACAGACATAGTGTTTTGTCTGCTAGACCCAAGTGCTTAAAGAGCTAGTGAGGCTCAAGGTGGAGGAGATGTATAGCTTGAATTCAGAGTTGAAGTTGGAGGTGGAAAGGAAAGAGGTGAAGGAGGTGGCAGTGGAGTTAAAGGGGTTGGAGGCAGAGAAATGGGAGGCACAGAGGAAGGAGTTCAAGGATGAAGAGTTGGATAGTAAGTTCAAACCCAAGGTGTAGATAGATAGCTGGTAACTATTGAAATGAACTTGGTTTTGTCACATGGAGTGAGCTTGAAATGGAGCAACTAGGTGGAGTAAGGTCCAGGCTTGTCTGAGTACTGGAGATGGAAGTTGTCAACAAGCTCAGAAGCATGTTTGAGCTCTGTGGCCAACAGCCAAGAAGTCTCATCATCAGTTCCTTCATAGCCAGACCAACAGATCAAGTACAGTAGTTCGTAGTTTCTTTGTCTATAGTCAATCTTTGAGTTTAAAATTTCTAAGATTTTGTATTCCAATTCACCTTCAATCTCAACCAGAGGTGGTGGAGGTTGAGTCTGATCCAGAATAGTATTTGAGATGGATAGTTCTAATTGGGATATATAAAAGATCAGGTAAATGGACTTCATATGTTACAAATTTCCTTTGACCATGATAAGCCATTATCATGAATTAAAATGCACAGATTTCCAGCCCCTCATTTTTAGACATGGTAATGGCACTCATCAGTCATGGCCATGGCATTATTAGATGACTTATCAAATGCTGTAAATAATTATCATGACCAGTAATGAAGTTTCAACACAATGCCTAACTAAGCCATGATAAGCAATTATCATGGTCAAGTTTTCCATTGTCATGGCAAACTCAGATAAATGACATCATTACAACTTCCCTTTCAACTTAACAACACCCAGCCCATTTTTGACCATTTCCTTGCATTTCAATCCAATTAGTATCTTACTCAAAGTTCTGAATCACTCTGTTGTCAGCATGTGCTCAGCTCCCAGATATTGTAATGACATGTACAGTAATGCTTCCAACATTAACATGAGCCTGAATTAAAACCTAACATACAGTAGCAAAGTATTAGTGTGACAGCAACAATGTAAGGTAATAAACAAACACTCACATGAATAAAAGAGTTGCAACGAGTCAAACAGACAGTCTGAATGGTCAGTCAGTGTCAAAAAGAACACAGTAAATCAATGACTATATACATGGTGAAGTGATGCAAGTAGCTTGTGCAGCTGCTGATGGTCTGCTCAAACTTGAATGGATTAATCTGCAGTTAGCCCAAAGGGTTGGGAAGACATACTATAACAGAAATAACTAAGTAACCCTGAGGCTGGAGGAAATGGTAACAATGCCACTCAGGTTCTCTCTTAAGTGACACAAGTGACTTGTGCTGCTGCTAACAGTCTGCTCAAACTCAAATAGATTAGTTTGCAGTTAGCTTGAAGGGTTGGAGAGATGTACCATAACAGAAACGACTAAGTAACCCCAAGGCTGGAGGGAATGGTGACAATGCCATTGAGCTTGTCAAGTCTGAGCCATTGTAGGTGTAGTTCAAGGTCATTGACAAAGAGCAGAGGTGGCAATGACAACAGTGACAACAACCCAAGGTACTGGGCCTTTTTCATGATGGGGGTATGAAACTAAGCTATTAAAATTAGCCAAGAACAGTTATAGTGTCATTTTCATGGAGTTTTAATTGTGAATATAGCCTTTCTAGGCAATTTAATAGCATTATGCATTGTTATAATACTAATACTAATGTGCTAAGTGTTCTGAATTGAATCAAGAGTTGAGGAGGCAGTAGTGACCAACAAGTCAGACTTGATGACATGCAGCAGGGAATGACTGACAAGCATTGAGTCTTACACATCTTAGATAATTGACCCAATAGTATAAGATTCAGACAAATGTATTCAATCACAGGGAGATAAAAATAATGCAGGATGAAAAACATTACAGATACCCTCTAAGAATCAGGTTCCCCTGTTAGATTTCTTGCCAATGGCACATGTGGTATGCTTTTAAGGCTGGGGAGCAGGTCCAGCTACAGTGTAGTGTTCATTGAATGATCCTGAACCTACAACAGGCAGGATTTGTGAGGGATGTGCTGGAACAGTAGGCATCACCTTTCAAGAGGATGCTCAGTGACTTTGAGGAACAACTCTGGCACCAGGATTACTTATGCTCATTTGAGCAACATCAGTTGCAAGCTGTGTAACCACAGAGAGCTCCATGGTACTCACCACTGGATCTTTAATGATGGATGGCACAAGTATTCTGGAAGTCATATTGACTTCAAGGGAGGAGGAAATGTGACCAGGTTCATTGACAACATCAATAGCTCAGATGGAGAGCAATTGGGAAGGTGAGTGAGATTCAATGGGGTGATGCTCAGGATGTACAACCAGCATAGGATCAGGGACCAAAGACAAGGCACAAGCTTCTGTAGGTGATCCAGGTGAGCTGTCATTATCCAACTCATCTAGTAATTCATCATTCCAGGTTCAAGATACTGGAATGGCATCCGAGAGCATAGCCATAGGTATGTGTTTCTTGCCAAAAACAGTCTTATTGTAGTATTCCATCACTCCAATGGCCCAGCTGCTTTGTTTGAACAGCTTCTGTAGGTAGATTTCATAGTCTTTAAGATATGTGATGCCAGTCTGTAAACTGACTTGCAAGAGCTTGGTGTCATGTGACAATAAAAAGCAAACCTAGATAACCAATTAGCTAACTCAGATGCAAGGTTAATAATGACACAAACTCACCATGATTGCAGCAGCAGCAACTAAGCTCTCAGAGACGCTTGAGATACCTAACTTGTCTCCTCTTGTCTTTGGGCCCCTGTGCTTCACTGTTTTATCTGACTTGCCACATAATATTGTACACACAATCTAATGTTCATAAGTACACAGGTCAACATGATGTTTGAAATCAGAGCAACTCACCTTTGCAAGAAGTGGACTCTTTAAAAACTCTGTGACTGAGATGTGCTTGGGATTTGCAAACAAGACTGGGGCAACTGCTGTAAAGTCCCTGGTTTCATTTCTTTTTAACAAATGGAGGCAGCTCGGATCATCTTTCCTAAGCTCAGGTTTGATAGAAAATAAGTGAGCATCCAACCCAAGCTTCACAAAGTGGATTGGGGTCATTTCCTTGACCACTTTGAGAATGTTTGACTGCTCCTGGTTCAGAGCAGAGATAAACCAGTAGTCATAGTTAGTGGGAGGAAATAAAGAAAAAAATGATTGAACAATACCACAGAACTGAACTGCTTGTACATCGCCATTGTTTCATACATGCTCTTGGGTACCATTGTGAACAACTCTGCCTAAGCAGCACTGACCTGAAGTCCACCCACACCTGCATTCCAGCATGCTGGATCACATGGATCCACATTGGGGACTGGCCCAACAGGAAAGAGGCCATCAATTACCCACAAGTGGTGCATTAGCACACACTTCTTGGCTTGCTGACTGATTTGGCCATCCAGTTCGTCAGAGCTGTTGAGGATTCGACTGTGCTTCTTGGCTGGAATGGACACAGAGAGCTTTGCTAGCTCCTGTTTTGTGCAATGAAGTTCTTCATGTACTGCTGCAAATGCACACTGTGCCAGAGAAAGGGCCTAATATTCATGGAATTAGTGAGCTCATTGATTGAACCACCAGCAGTGAGAGAGAATGCAACTCACCTTGCATAGCTCAGCTATCCCAGCATCAGCTTGAGGGACATTCATGACACATTGATACCAAGAATTGCCTTTGATGGATTGAGCATCAGAATTAGAGCCACTGATGTTATCAAGGTTGAAGTTTTTCTCTTCACCAGGGTCAGATCCATTGTTGATGTTCTAATGAAATGGCATCACTGACATCTTTTAAAAGTAAGCTGGATGTGAGGTATGGAGAGAATAGTAGTAACACACTGGACAACAAAGGTTGATAGGGATCTCATTAAGACAATGTGAAGATTTTATATTCCTATCATCAATGTTAGTGGAATCCATTTAGAAACAGGTGTGTGCCCAGATTTCTGCTGCACACAGCAGGGCAGTGCATGACACCATCATTGACGTAATTGAAAAGGCAGGAGTATCATATCAAACCTGCAAATACATATTCTTATTACCAGAGGGCATGCAGATGGCAAGCATATCAAACAAACCTTGTAGTAATTGAACATGCAGCTGTGGCACATTACAATAGCATCTTGGATCTGTGATTTTTGACAAAGAAACTAGCTAGTACTTCTATGGTAGGAGGCTAGGAGAAGTGGATGATGCCAGGGGCAACAACACTGGATATGACAATGACAGACTTGTGCTCAACTGTTTGCTAAAGGGGTTGGGAGTGTCATCTTCTTTGTCAATGGGGGGATGTATGTAGGATGAGGGCCAGACATACATGATGATAGGATCAATATTGAGCTTCCACTCAAGGTATGGACATATCTCCCTCTCCATCTGGTGTATCTCATGCAGTTGGAACATGCCTTGGGTGACAATGGACCAAGACTTGTTAAAGTATGTTTTGTCACAGATGACTTTTGATGTGAGCACAAGAGTGGGTATAAACAAACAGTGACCTGAGAATCCCCAAGCTGTTGAAAAACATGCCTTGAGCCTCTGTAACAGAACAAGGGCTGTGAATGTAATGGATGTGTGTAGTTTGGTCCTGTGCAGCATATAGGTGAAATGGAAGGGTTTGACTATGAAGTTGAAGGATGAAGAGTAGAAGGGGGGTACTAGGGCAGAGAATGTGATTGATGCATGTAGCTTGGTTGTACAGCATATAAGCTATGAAATGGAGGAGTTTGACTGTGGAGTTCAAGGATGAGAGTGGATACTAGTTAGGCTGTGAATGTGACTGACATGTGTAGTTTGGTCCTATGCTATGCATAAGCTATGAAATGGGGGAGTTTGACTGTGGAGTTTGAGAATGATGGAGGATACTTGGGGCAGGCAAAGAGGTGAGTGAATGTCTCTGCATGGTTGTAAAACAAGTCCTGCAGACTCAAAGAGGGCTAGATCTGAGTTGAGGGTGTTTGACCAATGATAGTGTCTGTAGGGGAAATGAGAAAACATTTTTGTCTATTGCTGGCAACAATACTTATCTGTATGTGACATGGGGGGTCCAGGTAAGTCAAAAGTCACATATGTATGTTTCAAAATCATGCATGCAGCACCCAAAAGAGTCTGAGAATCTTTTAGAATTGACCACATTGTAAATGAGGATCTAATGTACCATGTCATGAGTTCATGCAAAGATACATGTCACCATCAAGGTGGTCAACAACAAAGTGTTCTAGCAGGTGATTGTGATCAGATACTAGGACAACACCTCGAATAATGGAGCATAAAGGGATGAATCAACATTGTGCACAGGGAACAAGCTTAACACATTTTAACCTCAAATCACAGTCAATAGAATGAGTGTTGCCAAACCCAGAAGTAAAAGGATGAATGAAAGTGAAGGCTAACATCTGATCTACATTCAGTATGTTGCAAGCAAAGATGAAAAGAAGATGAGCAAATGCTATTTGGATTTTAGTGTCCTGAAACATTATGAAGTTATATCACAGTTAACCAAAAAAGCAAGGGTTGCAGTGTAGGTGGTTGGTTGCCAGCTTATAGTTGGTGAAGGACTTGTAGTCCACTTTTATATAGCAATATTCATTGACCTGTCAAATTTAAAAACCTATAGTGTAAAGTAAATGTGAGAACTTACCTTGAAATTTGCTGGTAGCAAAATGAAGGACTGGATGTTGAAACCATAACTACAAAGTGAGCTGTTAAGGTATTCACAGAGTCTCTTGTGGAACTGGGTGTAGGAGGGGTTGGTCTGCCCCCTATCCTCAATGTCTACAAGTGTTATTGACAGACACTTTGCACCCAGCATGATATTCTGACAATCTCCTGGCCCAATGAGAGATTCATCTTCAATGACATCCATGTTGCCATCTGTTGAGTCTGTGTCCAAAATAAGGTCTTCATTGTGTGTAATTCATCCATGAATCAGCTTCAGAGCAAGATGATGATGGTTGACATAGAGAATCTGTACTTTGACCAACCTTGTTATCCAAACCAAAAGTGGACATTGTTATACCTGACTAACAACATCCTTGCCATTAGACTGCTGATATGCTTCTTTAAGCAGGCCATGGATGCTCTCATTTGGGCATGTACTATAGTTGTGTGCAGCACCCTTATTACAGATATTGTGGACAGCATGCATGGCTAGGTGTGCCTTTGGAAAATTCCAGTTGGTCTTGAGACCTTCAATAGCTTGAGGCTTCTGGGCAGCTTCAATATATCTCTAGTGATAGTTTATGTGGTAAGCCTCATCATCTTATTTGGTTTTGGAGAATAGAAACACTACATACCTTCAAAGCCTTGTCAAAGACAGTCAACTCAGCCTGAAAGGCATGTAGTGTGCTTGCTGAGTGCACATCAAGCCCAATTATAGAATTGAGGCACAGGTAGCTTGCTAGGACTTGCAGAATGCAGTATCCCTCAACAGATGTACCCTTTTTCAGAATTGAGATGAGGGCATAAAAAACTTGCTGATAACATCATTAATAGCCAGCACAGACAAAAAGAGAGGTAAAACATACCATGGAAAGGTTGTGCAGCTTGTTTCCATCTGTGAAAGAGATCAGGATTACCCCCTGGAAATATACAAGACCTCTCCAACATGGAAACTCATCAACACTGACACATTATAAGCATAATTGAAAGATATAAGGGTGAAGAGTACCCACTATTTCTTGACAATACCCAGTGTGTCACATCCAAGAAAGTGGTGGATTTTCTTAATCTCTGGCCATATGTGGTGACCCCATAAGCCACCATGGAAACAGTGGAGGTGATCAAAGCTTAATGTCTGGTGGACACACAAATAGTGGATGAGCCAAAAAATATTCTAATTCCAAGAAAACAGTATCAGTATTAACTATATTTCAATCAGATGTAGACTTACAGCAATTGGATGCAACACAAGCTCTTTGAGACATTCTTCACCAGCATCTCAATTATATCCACAAAGATGTAGTGTGGCCTCACCTTTATCATGTGAGTGCAGAGGAAATGGTTGCAAATGGTCATGTAGACATTCCTTTGGAATTAAACAGATAGGGCATGGTGCCTTCCCACCACAACCACAAATAAGAGACATTATGCATCTATTTATAGTGTAAGTCAGTGACAGATGATTGCAACAATAACTTACTGTTCTTTATAGTCTGTTAAAAGAATTAGCAAGATTGGAAACAGCCACTGCAGGATCTGGTCATAAGGCAAAGTGTAAGCATAGCCAGTACTAGAGTATAGGATGATTTCATTGAATAATTTGAAAAATGCTGCATGCCACACTATGTGCTTGAGATTTGTGTAGCCCAGCTTTCCCTCTTCCTCGGGATCTTCTTTGACCTGATGACGAATGCCTGTTATCTTATTGCAACATCAAGATGGGATGTACTTACAATTGAAAGCCATCTGATGATAGTGCCACCTCCTAGCTGATTGCCATTTTGTATGTGAACTGATAAGTTTGCACAGCATACAAGTATAGGATAACCCTTCACTGAGCTAAAACTGGATAATTTAGACTTGTCAGTATACACAATCAAAGCAAATGGTACTGCATTCTCAAGCTTAGAAGGCAAACTGGTCTGGAAGCAGTGATACAACAATTGATTCAACAACAGGTTTACAAGTGAGTATAGATCATGATAATACATACTTGAACATCCCACCAGGTGTCAGCAGTCCATGGTTTATCATAGAGGCACTCAAATTTCCTAGCAATATTGCATTTGTAAACACATTGGGCATCCCATTTAAAGTGTGGAGTGAGAATCGGATTATGGAGGATATCAAGGGCCCATTGCCAAATGGGGCATGTGTGGATCTCATACATCCTCTCCTCCTTTTTGTAGAGCATCTTAATCTCATGCTTAGAAAACTATGTTAGAAGAAATGTTAGAATGCGTCAGGAAGCATGCACATATGCACATACATACAGAAGTAAGCATATGTCTGGCTAAGTCATACATTTTATGAAGGTCTGCATCGTTCTTCAATATAACCTTTGCATCACCTTGGGCAATGCAAGCAATGAGATTGAGTAGTGTCTCAACCTGGTGTTTGTTCAGTGACACATCAAGCGCCACTTCTGCAAATGTGAAGTCAGTAGCAGTTTGGAAAGGGCTCCAGGGAGTAGGATCTTTGGCATCGTTGAGGATTGACTGCAATTGGAAGTCATCGTATGATTGATAAAGAGGTATGCATTGACTGCACGGATGAAATTCAGTCTTGTACTCCACTTGGACTGCATCTTGGAAAAATTGTGATTGTGATAAAGAGGATCTAGACTGCACCAGGTGGGCATTGCCACCAGAAACACCTATGAGTTGAGATACAATTTAGTGATGTTGTTCAACTACACATGTTGAACACACCTTGCTCATTGTCATCTAACACACCAATAGATACATCTTGGTAGAGCAGTGGTTGATGCTTGTTGTCAAAACCTATATCATATAGAATTTAAAGATGACAATCAAACTTGCAATAGAGATCTTACCATTATCAAGCTGAAGTTGCTTGAACAAACATGAAGGCCCCAAGTGATTGACAACAACAGAATCTCTCAAGCATGATATGATAGTTGCCAAAAATGCTGCAGCCACATTGAGTCTTGTCACTGGTTAATCAACAAAAAGACATTAGATGGAAAATCAACAGTCAAAACCCTAGGAAATCATACCCTTCTGAGCCGCCTCCAAGCAGTGTGCAGCCAACAAGCACTCCTCGTCATCTTGCTTCTGCCTCTCATAGTGTTTTTGGTGCAACAAAAATCCTCATTGCTTGAACTTCTTGCCACAAATAGAACATACTTGCAGGCCCATGATGGCCTCATTGTAGTCATCATGTGCACTCAAGGATGGATGAAAAGGCGCCATGGCAAAAAGGATTAAGTGAGGGGAGAAGGGAGAGCTGCAATGAGGAAGCGATGGCCATATTCAACAGGTGGGAACCATTCTCATGACATGAGGATGGTTTTCCCAGGTGGCTGCTGTCATTGCCACCAATCAAATGACAAAAAGCCATTATCTTATCTCAAAATGCATTGTTATGCCATGATCATGCCAATTCTAATGTACTAGTTAGGTAAGGCTGTGTCATTGTAATGTGCCGGCATTATTATGATGCTTAGAAATTTGCAACATAGTATCTGGGAGTCAAAGTGTGAAGAAGTGTGTGCCTGCTTGGGTGATGATGGTATAAGGTCCTAAGTTCTTTTTCAATAGTTTCTTGAAGGGGCATATTGATCAGAAATACTTAGTCTTGATGAAGACTTGATCACTGACTTTGAAGTCCAGTGCTGGAGTTCATTTGGTGTCTGTGGGACCTTGGTATCACTTTTAAGCAGCAGTGATCTCCTTATGAAGGTATTCATGGAGGACATTGAGGTCTATAGAGTATTCTCATGCTCGGGCAGAGATGAGATCTCTCTCTGGATGTATTGTTATATTTGAGTGATAGCCCTTGTTGGTGAAGAATGGAGAGACTCCGGTGGTTGCATTTGAAGCATTGTTGTATGTGAACTCCACTAGAGGCAGGAGTTCAGATCAGTTGTCTTGTTGATAGTTGCAGTATACCCAAAGGTACTGCTCCAAAATCTGGTTTATACACTCTGTTTGACCATTGCCTTCCAAATGGTATTCGAAAGTGAAGTGGAGTCAGATGTCAAGGGCCTTACCAAGCAAGTGGAAGAAATGGGAGATGAGCTCCAAGCCTTGATTGGAGGTAATATGTGAGGGTACTCCATGCTTGAAAAAGACATGAAGGAGAAAGAGCTTTGTAAGCTCCAGAGACGTTATCTTGTCATTGGTCAGAATGAAAATACATTACTTGAACAGGCAGTCAATGACAACTAAGATAGTGGTGTGTCTAGAGGATGCAAAGAGTTGTTCGATGAAGTCCATGGATACAGAGTTTTAGGGCTTTTGGGGGATAGGGAGCTGTTTAAGCAGTCTGTATGGCTTATGCCTTAAGACCTTGGCTCTGGCATAGGCGGTGCAGGAGGATACATACTCCTTAACAATTGTTCAGATGCCTGGCCAAGTATATTTCCTATGGATTAGCTTCAGGGTGCGGTTTTGTCCAAAGTGTCCAGATAGTGGGTGGTTGTGCTTATACTAGAGCACTTGGAGTTGGAGGTTGTTAGCATCTGAAACATATATATGGTTATTCAGATGGAGAAAGCCATTGGAGTTGACAGACCAGTATGGATTGGAGTCAGAGTCAGAGAGGTATATAGCAGTGATGGGGTCAGAGGAAAGGGCAGAAAGGATATCACTGTGGAGTGACTCAATGTTAAAAAGGGTGCTGGCCTGGAGGACTGAAGCTGCAAGGTAGGTGGCCCATAGAAATGCAGCAAGCTGTTCCTGCATGAATATTGGGCAGAAATTGTGGGGATTGACATAAGCATAGTCCTTATTTCCCTCTTTGGAATAGATGTTCCAGCATCTAGTAAGGGCATTGGGCTTTGCTCTGAGACATCTGAAATGGAAACAAATGATCATGTTGAATTGGAAAAGGAACTCCAACCACTGGGCTTGCTAGTAAGTCAAGAGTTTAGTTGTGGCAAAGTACTCCAGATTCTTATGATCAGTAACAACATCAATCAGAGTGCTGGACCCTTCAAGGTAATGTTGTCAAGTCTGGAATGCTTCATGGATG